>ML313281.1:0-56155 GCA_005239505.1 Nicotiana paniculata
AAAATGAATCTGTGTCCATTTGAGGCCCTTGGCTCGATTGTCCCAATGACATCCATTCCCCAGACAACAAATGGCCAGGGTGCTGACATGGGATGCAATTCTGAAGGTGGCGCATGGATCAGGTCGCCATGTATTTGACACTTATGGCATTTTCGGACGAAAATGAAGTAATCTTTTTCCAAAGTCATCCAATAATATCTAGCCCGCAAGATTTTCTTTGCGAGGATGTACCCGTTCATGTGGGGACCGCATACTCCCGAGTGGACCTCGCTCATGATTTTCTCGGCTTCTTTGGTGTCTACACATCTTAACAGATTTAAATCTGGTGTTCTTTTGTACAGTACTTCCCCACTTAGGAAGAAACTGCTGGCGAGTCTTCGGATGGTTCTCTTTTGATCNTTTTAAATCCGTTTTTTTGTTAAATGTTTGAGTTATTACATAAATGTCGGCTTGCCTAGTACTACGATAGGCGCCATCACGATAGGCTAGTTTTTGGGTCGTGTCAAGTTGGTATCAGAGCCTAGGTTACATAGGTCTCACGAGTCATGAATAGGTTTAGAGACGTCTGTACTTATCTTAAAGAGGATGCCAACCCTTAAGAAAACTTCACATTCTTGTATTCTTGTCATGCAAATTTGTTGATTCTGATAACTAAACTTCTGTATTTTATTCTCTCATAAATGGAGTGTACACGAGCTACTATACAGGAGGGACATCCAACACTACCACCATCTAAGTCCACGAGAGGCCGAGGCCACGGTAGGGGCCGCGATAGGGGCCGAGGTGCAACTTGTACATCAGCTAGGGCAGCACTTGCAGATCCTATAGTTGCTCCAGCTCAGGAGCAGGTTCTGGATATTGTCGAGCTAGTGGCACTAGCTCAGGAACCGGTTGTGCCCATCGTAATTCCAGACCTTCAGGAGGCGTTGGCCAAAATATTGACCATTTTCACTGGCCTTGCTCGGTTGGTTTCGGCTCAGACCGCAACAACCGCTTCTCAGGCCGGGGGAGGTACTCATACCCCCGCTGCCCGTACTTCAAAGCAGGTGATGCAGGAACTTCAGACACCGAGGGTACTGCAAACCCAGCCGATTCCAACTGCTCAGGCCTCGGTGGTCCCTGTTATGACCGATGATGAGCAGGGGAGAATTGAGAGGTTTGGGAGGCTTCACCCTCCGTCATTTAGAGGTACTGAGTCAGAGGATGCACATGAATTCTTTGATAAGTGCCAGCGGATTCTTCGTACAACAATTATTCTAGAGGCCAGTGGGGTCTCGTTCACTGTTTTTCAGTTCTCTGAGGCTGCCTTCAGATGGTGGGAGGCTTATGAGAGGTGCATACCTATTAGTGCAGCACCACTTACCTTGTAGGAGTTCTCCGTTTTCTTCTTGGAGAAGTTTGTGCCGCAGTCTTATAGGGAGGAGTTGCACATACATTTTGAGCAGCTTCGACAAGAAAGATTAATGTAGCAACTTTTTGTTATAGCTATTGCAGTCGCCGAAGGGCATGTCTATGACGCAATACGAGATGAAGTTTTCTAATTTGGCTCGTCATGCAGTTAGGTTGGTTCCCAATGATAGCGAGAGGATTATGAGTCTCATTTATGGCCTCACATATCAGTTGTGGTTGCTTATGACTCAAGAGAGGGTGTCTGGATCTACTTTTGACGAGGTAGTTGACATTGCTCGACAGATAGAGATTGTCCGCAGTTCGGAGCAGGGTATGAGGGAGGACAAGAGGCCTCATATATTAGGTGGTTTCAGCGTTCCTTTTGGGGGTTAATTCCTCCATGTAAAGGTTCGTCCTTATAGGCATGCTCAGATGGCTCATCTTGTTCACCGTGGTGCATCATTCGGCCATGGTTCATATAGTTCTTATCAGGGTCAGTCATCTCTCACTGCCCTTCCAGCTTAGAGTTCGTCCCGTGCTCCATCGGTTTAGGGTTCGTCTATGTCGGGTTCTTCTAGCAGTTATGCTGGTGCTCGTGGCTCCCTTCAGCCCCCACCATCAGCAGTAGGAGTAGCTTTTAGTGCGGGGATTTTGGTCACTTGTGGAGGTAGTGTCCTCGTCGCCCGGGAGGTCCAGTGCAGCAGAGGAGTCAGGATGCGACTTCAGCATCAGTTACTTCACCACCCACCTAGACAGCTCGGGGTGGGGCTCAGTCAGTTAAGGGTGACCCAAGAGGGGGAGGCCGATCATGTGGAGGCCAAGCCTAGTTCTCTGTTATTTCTGCTAGACCAAATGTCGTTGCTTCAAACATAGTGATCACATATAATGTCTCAGTATGCCACAAGGATGCCTCTATATTTTTTGACCTTGGTTCCAGTTATTCATATGTCTCATCATATTTTTCTCATTATCTGGATATGCCCCTTGAATCCTTAGTTTCATCTGTTCATGTATCTACGCCAGTGAGTGATACTTTTCTTGTACACTGCGTATATCGGTTGTGTGTAGTGACTATTGCGTGATTGAAGACTAGACTTGATCTCGTGTTTCTTAGTATGGTGGAATTCGACGTGATCTTAGGTATGGATTGGTTGTCTCAATGTCATGTTGTTCTGGATTGTCACGCTAAGACCATGATGTTGGCGATGCCGGCGTTGCCAAGGATTGAGTGGAGAGGTTCCCTAGACTACATTCCCAGCATAGTGATTTCATATTTGAAGGTGCGACAGATGATTGGAAGGTTTTTTTTTATCTTATTTGGCCTTTGTGAAGGATGTTGGTGTTGATACCCCTACTATTGATTGTGTCCTAGTGGTGCAAGACTTTCCGGATGTGTTTCCTGCAAACCTGTCGGGCATGCCGCCCGATAGGTATATTGACTTTGGTATTGACTTTTTGTCAAGAACTTATCCAATTTCTATTACTCCGTAATGTATGGAACCAGTGGAGTTGAAGGAATTTAAGCAACAACTTCGGGAACTTCTTGGTAAGGGGTTTATTAGGCCTAGTGTGTAACCTTGGGGTGCGTTGAACAAAGCACAATCAAGAACAAGTATCCTTTGCCGCGCATTGATAGTTTGTTTGGCCAGCTTCATGGAGTGAGGGAGTTCTCTATAATTGAATTGAGGTTTGGGTATCACCAGTTGAAGATTTGGGACTTGGATATTCTAAAGGCAACATTCAGGACCCATTATGGTCATTATGAGTTCCTTGTGATGTCTTTTGGGCTGGCCAACGCCCCAACAACATTCATGCATCTGGTGAACAATGTAATTTAGCCTTATCTTGACTCGTTTGTCTTAGTGTTCATTGATGATATCTTGGTGTTGTAACACCCCGTAAATTCGGCTTAGGTATGAATGAGTTAAAGGAGCAGTGAGGTTATATTTTGGACATGTGAAGTTCTATTGGTATGAGTATGGGTGGAAATAGTTACTCTAGAATCAAGACGAAGAGTGAGGTATACAAGATTCGATAAAATCTGTGAAGTTTGCAAAGGGTCAGTCTTGCAGGAGGTTTAGTGAAAATTGTCTAAGGCCTTTGGGAATACTAAAAACATAAAAGTTGTAGGCCTTTGAAATATCTTTCCAACGATATATTGTGGAACCCAAAAAGATCTCTATGAAAACAATTATGTGCATTTTATTGAACACTCTGCAATATGCGCGGCCCGAACACGGCCGCGCACATGTGGTAGTGTTCCTGCCATTTTGCATGGTCAGGTGCGCAGTCAGGCCTAGAGGTGCACGGGGGCACACTTGGAAACTCATTTTTAAAGCCCTACTTCGCCCCCCACATCCCCAAAACATAAAAACTAGCTCTAGAAAGGAAAGCTCTCAAAAACCTAACTCCTTAATGGTCCCTCCACCACCCAAGGTAAGTCTAATGGATATTCTAAGTTAATTTTAATTTCCCAACATTTATTAACATGGGAAACCCTCCATATCATTAGATATTCGATTGAGACATCATGGTTGAGAGAAGGAACCCTAGAACTCGAATTCAAAGGGATTGACTTCAAAGAGGTAATGTCTTCACCCTCTAATTGATTCTAGCATTGGTTTAATGATTATAGACCCTAGTTCATGAGATATGATTTGATGGGCTTGATAGAAAAGCATGAACGGTTATAGATTTAGGTTGTTGATTGTTGATTATTGGTTAAGGGTGTTGTTTGTCTTATGGGTGATAAATAATAATGTTGATTATAACCATTTGAGACTCTAGAATTTATGTAGGATCAAGAGAATGGGTTATTGGGTGTAGAGACACCATTAATAAGGAATATGAAGCTTTATTCTCACCAAGTGTTTGATAAAATGCTTGAGTTACCAAAACATGAGTATCATAACTAATATGGAATACCTTTGACTTGTATTGCTATAGATTAATGTTGAAAGGGTTGGCAGACATTGTATTATGGTCAAGAGCAGGAAGTTAAGGTATGTGAGGCTAACTCTCTATGTTTGGGAATGTTAATGATTCTCCCTACACTATGTTTCTTTTACCACGTTACCAATTGCCTCAAAAATATAGTTAAACCTAGGGTTCCTTGAATAGTTGCAGAACTTCTATTCTCTAGCGTCGTAACTCTTTCATGACTTTCATTCTGAACATTGTGAAATCAGTGTGTAATCAATATAGACATAGGTTTGATGCCCATGAGGCTTATAGCCTGTTCGGCCAAGCTGGAGAAATCAGTTTATTTTGAGAATGCTTTTTTTAAAAGTGCTTTTGAAAAAAGTATTTTTTGAGAGAAGCAGTTTGTGTTTGGCTAATCACTCTGAAAAGCACTTTTGAGCAATAACTTGTGTTTGGCCAAGCTTTTCAGAAAGTGCTTTTAATTATCAAATTACGAATAAGGACATGAATAGATTTATTTAATATTTAATATTATAAGTAAATAAATAATCTCAAATATTTGTTATTACATGCAATAATTAAATATTTTCATTGTATTTAAGTAAAATATGAAAATAAAATTTAAAACTACTTAATTCTTTCAACAAAATATAAAAATATTCATCCCTAAAGTCATTATATATTAGAAAGTTATCCTAAGAATAATAAGAAATATTTATACATTAATATCCTAAGTATTATGTTTAACGGTTATTTTGGTATATACTATATTCTGTTAAAGGTATTCTTGGTAAGAGAAAAAGTCAAAACTACTTCTGCTTCTGCTTTTGGAAAGAAGCTACTTTTTTCTGCTTCTCAGAAATTGCTTCTGCTTCTTCCCAGAAGCACTTTTTTCCCCGAAACAAGCTTGGCCAAACACCTCAAGTTAGGGAAACAAGTGCTTTTGAAAAAAAGCACTTTTAGGCTCTTTAGAAGCTTGGCCAAACAGGCAATTAGTCTAGAATACTCAGCATGTCATAAACAGCTGATGTTTTAGTTTTCATAATCACTTCATGAATACATGTCTCAGTCTAGCTCTATTATGCATTCAAGTATCATGTAACTCAGTATGGTTCAGTATTTTAGCATCATGTATTTCAATATGATTCTCAGTTCCTGGATGTTGAACACCTGTATTTGGGCCTGAGGCCATAGTTTATGCTTTATGCAAGTTTAGGCCTGAGTCCGTACTTTATGCGTTATGCATGTTTGGGCCTGAGGCCGTAGTTTATGCTTTGTGCATTTTTGGGCCTGAGGCCGTAGTTACGTATACGTATAGGTATACTTGGGCCTGACGCTGTAGCTTGTGCACATATATATTGGGCCCGAGGCAGTAGCTTATTCAAATTAACAGGTTGTTCATCATTCAGAAGAGGGAGTATTCATATCCTTACTTCCTTTCAGTTCAGTTACCAGTTATCAGTTCAGTTACCAGTTATCAGTTATTAGTTCATTTATTAGTTATCAGTTCATTTATCAGTTATCAGTTCATTTATCAGTCATCATTTCAGTTTCAATTATCAGTTATCATTTCAGTATTCAGTTTCCAGTTATGAGTTATAAACTATTAGTTATCATTTCAGTCTCAGTATTTATAATTCTTTCTTTCATATGCTTTACATACCAGTGCAATTCAAATGTACTGACGTCCCTTTTTGCCCGGGGCCTGCATCTCACGATGCAGGTAATGATTTACTGGTTGACGATTTAGAGCGCTAGGATTCTCATACCAGCTATTTGGTGATCCCCAGTTCTTTCGGGGCATTATCATTACCTTACAGTCTTCAGTATTTTTAGACAGTCTTTGTGTTCAGTACTTCATTAGAGGCTTCATAGACTAGAGTAACAGTTAGACAGTGTCGCAAGCTTTTCATATTAAGATATGTTGGCTACAAATATTTTTCAGAGTTGTATTAGTATTTCCGCAATTTGATTTATATCATCCAGACTTTCAGTATATCATCATGTGTTAGTTTATCTTCCGCATTCAATATGTTATGATATCACATGTTGATTCAGCCAACCAGTTGGTTCGCTCAGTCACATGTAGTCAGGCACCGAGTGCCGTGTTATGTCCAGGCCCAGGTTCGGGCCGTGACAAAGATTGGTATCAGAGCCCTAGGTTCAAGAGTCCTAAGGAGTCTATGAAGCCGTGTCTAGTGGAGTTTCCTTTATATGTGTGTTCCGGCCACTCATATAAATTGTTAACTACCAAGACATCCAGGATTGTCTCACTTCTTTCTACTATAGATCGTGCCATGAAGCTTAGAGCAACAGTTAACCTTCTGTTTCTATCAAATTCCATACGTATCTAATGCCCAAGAAACGGGCAAGAAAAAACCAAGCTTATAGAGATGATGATTTCCCATTGGGGTATAATTACGGAGTATAGGTTGGTAACAAATGAGACATGAGATGATGTTAAAGTGGGATGCGATGGGTAGTAGTACATATTAGATCATAACCTTATCAGAAAGTACAAAAGTAGTTATCATTTTCTCTGGTTATCACTTTACCTCAATTACCAGTTATACAATCTTTCAGTTAACAAGTTTATGGATATTTAGTAAGCCAGTTATTTTTTATTCAGTTATCAGATCTCAAAATTTCAGTGTATCAGAAATTTTGAAGACTTGTAAGTATACGGTGATGCCTATGGGTGCTAAAAGAAAATGTAAGTAACATTGATTATAGCAAAATCTTTGCATGTTTTATGGATTAAGACAACTCACCAGATGGTACATGAAGTGACTTATCAGATGTGTATGGCAGTGTATCCGTATGTGAGACCCCACGGTGTATCAGGTTAATAATTCAACCGTAGAGGGCACATAATTGATCACTATAGTTTTGGACAGAAAAGAGCCTCAGAGAAATATAGCTAAGAATAATATAATGTACGAAATGAGAATCAAGAGCAGGCAACATTGAATTTTAGGGAATGATTTTAAGTTGCTTAGAGTTATACAAATCAGAACTAGAAGTACCACGTTAGTAAGTTACTATAAGACGTGGCTATTATTGTGAGATAAAGATATGACATTTCCCCTTCAAATGATGCGACTGTGTGTTTAGGCTGGAGGTTTATAGTCTGAAGTGATTTTGAAGTGTATAGAATGTTTGGGGTTAGATATTCCAATTTCGTTTAAGACAGATGAACATTCTCTAAGTGTGATCCATGTACGTAGTTAAAAAAAGGGGAGATAAGTATGCGACCGTAGAACAGGGTCGGATGTTGAGGGAAGTTAGAAATAGCCTTATGCTTCACTTTAGTTATTCAATGCAGAACATGAACACATGACACTAGCAGGTAGTTAGTAAAAGAATAGTTAGTATGTTTGAGTAGATACAGTGAATTAGCACTTTCAGCAGAGCTAGTAGAGGTGCAATTTGATTTACTTGGTAAAGTTAACGATAGTGAGTGGGTAACAGTTTGAAACACCAAACGCATGTTAGAACCCAAAAAGTTTAAGTTAAACCCGAAGTACAATGGCAGTGGAAAAAAAAATTAATCAGCTAGCAGTGAGAGGGCAAGCTATTGTAGAATAGCCTTTAGGAAATATCAAAAGGTGGTTTCTCCAAGACTGACTGTGTGAGTAGAGTTAAATTATTAAGATTGTGTATGATAATTGTGAATACATTAGGTTTCCATTATGTGAATAATTTAGTTTTTTCTAACTCCGAAGTAAGTTGGAAGAGTAGTCGTCATTGACGTAGAGTGCAAAGAATTGTAGAAAATAAGGAAAGTTACTTGAATCCCAACAAAAATAGAAGGATCTGCAAGTATAACACCCTTGGTCTAACAGGTGATGTGAAAACCATCAGTAAGTCCAGATGAAACTCATATAGTTAGCAGTGGATATGAAAAAAAAAAATATTTTTGTAATGAGGGAAAATTTTATAATTACCACAGGGATTATGTCTACCGTGTGTAAGAAACACAAAGTGAGTAGAATGATCACCGAGCTTAGTTATTGATGATAAAGTGATCACAGAAAAGCAATAAAATCATACCTATTTATGTGTTATGACGGTAGTGCCACTGATGGGACTCTAAAATTTAGAGTACATGTCAAAGACTTAGTTCACTGTAACGACCCGGCCGGTCGTTCCGTGAGATTTACCCCTTTTCCCCTATTTTTTCATTTGTTATGTATCTCTATCTTGTTTTTGATGTGTTGGATTTGTTGGTTTGGGTCCGAAGAAGTTATGGTGAGAGTTTAGGCATTTAGCCTTTTAAAGTAGTCTAATAGTTGAGAAAGTCTACTGAGAGTTGACTTATTGGTAAACGACCTCGAAATGCAGATTTTATGGCTCGAATAGCTTCTTTAGGTGATTTGGGACTTGGGAGTGTGTTCGGAATATTTATGTGATGTCCAGAGTAGAATTAGACCTGAATTGGCGAATGTTAGTTTTTGGCGATTTCCGATCGACAGTGGAAAATAGGCGATCGGGGTCGGAATGGAATTTCAAAAGTTGGAATAGTTTTGTAATGTCATTTTGGATACGTCTGCAAACTTCCAGGTTAATTGGAGGTGTTTTGGTTGGTTTCGACGTAGTTGGTGAAATTTTGAAGTTTCAAAGTTGTTAGGCTTGAATTTGATGTAAATTTGGTGTTCTCGTGTTTTTTTTGGTGTTTAGAAGGATCTACTAAGTTTGAATAATGTTATGGGATATGTTGGTATGTTTGGTTGAGGTTCCGAGGGCCTCGGGTGTGTTTCGGACTGTTAACGAACCAACTTTTAGCTTGAATTCTTGACAGATTGCTGCTGGTGTAAGGTTATGGTTTCCTTCTACGCGATCACGTGAGGATGTTTGCGATCGCGTAGGGTTAATCGGCGAGGCAGGATTTTTGTTAATCGCGATCGCGTGAGTATTAATGTTTGGTCAGTGCAATCGCATGGTCTTGTTTGCGATCGCGTAGAGTTAAAAGGGCGCGTGGGTGAGTTGAGCTTTGTTCTTCGCGATCACGCGAAAGGTTTGCGATCGCGTGGGTTTAAGTCTTGATGAATCACGATCGCGTGAGGTTGCCTGCGATCACGTAAAGTAAATTGGTTGGGCAGCAAGTTTGTTCTTCGCGATCGCGTGCCAAAGTTTGCGATCGCAGTGAAGGAATTATTTTAGCTGGGCAGAATGTTTAAAAGGCCGGAAGTGCAAATTTGGTTGTTATTTTCTCCATTGTTGCATGCGGACTTGAGAGATTTTGAAAGAGAATTGAAGGAGAATCAAGGTAAATCATTTGGAGGTAGAAATTTGAACTTCATAACACGTTTCAATGTCAATTCCTAAGTGATTAAAAAACAAAAATTCTGGACATTTAGCCAAAGTTGGGGAAGAAGGGTGCATGGAAAATTTATTTTTCTTTTAAGGATTTGAGTGGGAAATTGTGGTCCGGTTTCAGTATTCTTGGTATGCATAGAATCGTGGGAGGACGAGGTTTCTAATGATGTAAAAATTATTAAATTCCGAGATGTGGGCCCGGCGCTCGGGTTTTGCCGAATTTTGAGATTTTTTATTAAATTGATAATTTTTGAGTGGGTTGTGTTCCTTGAGTATATATTAATGATGTTGAACTTGTTTTGGCTAGATTCGGAGAAATCAGGAGCCAATTTAAGGGGCAAAGGCATAGCGGACTAGTGTTGCGGCCCGGTAGAGGTATGCAATGGTCTTAAATCTTGTCCTGAGGGTATGGAACCCTAGACTGCATTATTTTCTCACTGAATTTGGAATGGCGCACATGTCAGATGACGAATATGTGGCGCGTACTGATTTTTGGATTGGACTAGGTCCTCTCCGCGACAACTAATGAGTTGCATATTTACTCAAAATCTCATGTTAAATTATGTTCTAAAGATTTGTGAAATATTTGGACTGTAAGCCGTGTTTTGGGCCTTGTGTCGATCTGTTTAGACTTCTTTGAGGGCGTTTTACTGTTGTTTTCTTCACTACCTATTGATTATTTTACTTAGAATATTTGTGCATTCTGTTTTATTTGAAACTCAGCCTGATTTACACTACATGAGCATTAAAATAATGTTTTCGGGTCGAGTACCCCGTTGTATTACTTCGCCCAGGGGCTTTTCGAGTGGTTCCACCAAGTGTGGCCGAGGGCCAAGAGTGATGGTGAGGTGCTGAGTGATATTAGCGGTTGATCTGAAGGAGCCCCTCCGAAGTCCGTACATACCCCCAGTTAGCGCACCGAGTGCGAATGATTGAGTGATTGGGAGGCATGAATTGTTGTGAGGTGTTGAGTGATTGTGAGGTGCTTAGGAATTGTGAGGAATACTCGAGGGGCTGATTATGAAACATATTTTTCCCGAGGGGCTACTTATGATTTTACTACATTCATTGCATACCAAATCCTTGTTTTAAAGTTGTTAAAAATGTGCGATGTTTTAAGGACTTTTGTGAAGTTTATTTCTAAGGAATGAAGATTTCGTATATCTATGTATATTATTGGAAAGTAAGGTTGTGTATATTGTGACTTGATGACATTGATTTTTGTGTGATTCCTTGCTACTTAGACTTTATTTATTTCCATTACTACTGAGTTGGCGTACTAACATTACTCCCTGCACCTCTATGTGCAGATTCAGTAGAAGATATCGAGCGTTAGCTTATATATATATCGCAGCGGAGCCGGATCGTAGGGACATAGAGGTAGCCGTTCAGCGTTCACAACATCTCTGCTTTCCCTTCCTGTTGTATTTAGATTTGATTCGGAGTTTTGTATCATAATACTTTATTTTGGCTTATTTCACTAGATGTCATGACATGTTGGCTCTGGGTTTTGGGAATGGAAGTACTGTATATAAAATTTTTCTATTATATGAAGAGCTTTCTGTATATTTGTATGAAATGCTTGAAACTTAAATGGGATTTTCAAAAGGAATTGCGAACATGCGGTAGTCGGCTAGCCTAGTTCCACGATAGGCGCCATCACGACTGGTTAGGATTTGGGGTCATGACAGTTTGGTATCAAAGCCCTAGGTTACATAAGACTCGACGGTCATGAGTAGGTTTAGTAGAGTCTTGCGGATCGGTACGGAGACGTCTGTACTTATCTTCGAGAGGCTGCCGAAATTTTAGGAAACATTCTATCTTTCTTGAACTCTTTCGTGCTGATCTATTGATTCTTGAAATCCGAACTTACGTTGCTTCACTCTCTCATAGATGGTGATGACACGCCATACCGATCAGAGTGACCATTCACTGGCTAGACCAGTGAGAGGTCGAGGCCGTGGTAGAGGTAGGGGCCAGCCCACGCAGCAGCCAGGGTAGTACCTCAGGATCCCCCTATTGATCATGATCAGGTTCCCGTCGATGGTGTCCCAGCGGGACAGGCTCAGGCACCAGCAGTGCCTATGGTTATTCCGGGTCTTCAACTGGCCCTATCTCAGATATTATCAGTATGCACCGGTTTGGCTTAGGCCATTACCATGTCTTTTTCTGCCACCACAACTCAGGCCGGGGGAGGCAATCAGACTCCAACTGCCCGGGCACCTGAGCAGGCTGCACAGGGTATTCAGGCATCGGGAGCAGCCCCAGCTCAGCCAGCTGCTCCAGTTCAGGATTATGTGGTCCCTGTTATACTTGAGGACGAGCAGCGTAGGTTGGAGAGGTTCAACAGACTTCAGCCTCCGACTTTGAGTGGTACAGAGAGTGAGGATGCCCAGGGATTTCTAGATAGGTTCCAGAGGATACTGCGCATCGCGGGTATTCTGGAGACCAGTGGGGTCTCGTTTGTTACCTTTCAGTGTGCGGGTGCCGCCTTTTTTACATGATGAGAGTCGCTCGAGAGGCGTAAACCGGTTGGTTCAGCACCTCTTACCTGGCATCAGCTCTCCACGATTTTTTTGGAGAAGTATGTTCCTCAGTCCCACAGAGAGGAGCAGCTGCGCCAGGGAGAGTTATTAGTCACTCAGTACGAGATGAGATTTTCCAAGTTGGCTAGGCATGCTTCTGAGATTTTCCCTACTGATAGGGAGAGGGTGAGGGGGTTTGTTGGTGGTCTTTCTTACCAGCTTCGGTTGTTATGACTCGAGAGAGAGTATCGGGTGCTTCATTCGAGCAGGTTGTTGACATAGCTCAAGATATTGAGTCTGTTCGTCGCTAGGAGCGGGAGGAAAGGGAGGCCAAGAGGCGTCATGGTTCAGGCAGTTCCGGTGGTGCTCCCTTCAAGGGACAGTTTCAGTAGGGTGGGGGCCGTCTATTCAGGCCTCCTCAGTCAGGCCGCCCGACTTATAGTGGTGCATCTTCGGGGCAGGGTCCCCGTGGTTCTCAGTCAGGCCGTATATCATTTGGTGCCCTCCCAACTCAAAGTGCAGCTCGAACACCTCTAGTTCAGGGTTCATCTATTCAGGAGTCTTCTAGTGGCCGTGCAGGTGCTAGGGGTTTCTATCAGTCACCGCTTCCAACTCCAAGTAGTTGTTTTGAGTGCGGAGAGTTCGGGCACGGGTGGAGGCAGTGTCCCCGCCATTCCGGTGGATCTTCTCAGCAGAGGGACTAGCCCTCGACTTCAGCTCCAGTCACTTTACCACCTACCCTGGCAGCCAGGGGTGGTGGTCAGTCAGCTAGAGGCCGCCCTAGAGGGGGAGGTCGAGCAGGGGGAGGTCAAGCTCATTTGTATGCTTTTCCAGCTAGGTCAGATGCTATGGCCTTAGATGCCATGATTGTAGGTATTGTTTCAGCCTATTGTCGTGATGCCTTGGCTTTATTTAACCCTGGTTCCACATATTCCTATGTTTCTTCATATTTTGCCGGTTTTCTGGATGTGCCCCGTAAGTCTCTGGTCACCTCTGTTCATGTGTCAACTCCAGTGGGAGATACTGTTGTTTTGGACCGCGTGTATCGGTCATGCATGATATCTATTGGGGGTGTGGATACCCAAGTGTACCTACTGTTACTCAGCATGGTCGATTTTGACGTGATATTGGGCCTGGATTGGTTATCTTTGTGCCATGCTATTCTTGATTGTCACGCTAAGACTATGACCTTAGCTATGCCAGGGTGTCCGAGGGTTGAGTGGAGAGGTTCTTCCGAGTATATGCCTAGCAGGGTGATTTCTTACCTGAAGGCTCAGTGCATGGTTGAGAAAGGGTGTTTATCTTATTTGGCCTTTGTGAGGGATGTCGATGGTGAGACTCCCGCTATTGATTCAGTTCCTGTGGTCCGTGATTTTCCGGATGTGTTTCCTGCAGACCTGCCAGGCATGCCACCTGACAGGGATATTGATTTTGGTATTGACTTGGTGCCAGGCACTCAGCCTATTTCTATTCCACCATATCATATGGCGGCAGCGGAGCTAAAGGAATTGAAGGAGCTGCTTCAAGAGCTCCTGAATAAGGGGTTCATTCGGCCTAGCTTGTCACCTTGGGGTGCACCGACGTTGTTCATTAAGAAGAAGGATGGGTCCATGCATATGTGTATTGATTATTGACAGTTGAATAGGGTTACAGTGAAGAACTGGTATCCCTTGCCATGTATTAATGATTTGTTTGACCAGCTTCAGGGAGCTAGAGTATTTTCCAAGATTGATTTGAGATCTGGGTACCATTAGTTGAGGATTCGGGATTCTGATATCCCGGAGACTGCTGACAGGACCATGTATGGTCATTATGAGTTCTTGGTTATGTCGTTTGAGCTGACCAATGCCCCAGCTGCGTTCATGCAAATGATGAACAACGTGTTTCATCCTTATCTTGATTCCTTCGTCATTGTGTTCATCGAACATCCTGGTTTATTCTCGTAGCCAGCAAGAGCATGCTCAGCATTTGAGAGTTGTGTTACAGAGATTGAGGGAGGAGAAACTTTATGCGAAATTCTCCAAGTGTGAGTTTTGGTTGTGATCGGTAGCTTTCTTGGGGCACGTGGTGTCTAGTGAGGGGATTCAGGTTGATCCAAAGAAGATAGAGGCGTTGCAGAGTTGTCCCAGACCATCCTCAGCTACAGAGATTAGGAGTTTCCTTTGTTTGGCAGGATATTACCGTTTCTAGCAGAGGCTCACAGTTCGCGGTATTCCATCCATCCGGGTGCCACAAAGATGTATCAGGATTTGAGGCAGCATTATCGGTGGAGGAGAATGAAGAAGGATATTGTGGAGTTTGTCGCTCGGTGTCTCAACTGCCAGTAGGTCAAGTATGAGCACCAGAGACCGGGTGGATTGCTTCAGAGGTTTGATATTCGAGACTGGAAGTGGGAGTGGATCGCCATGGACTTCGTAGTTTGACTCCCACGAACTTCGAGGAGGTTTGATGCTATATGTGTTATTGTGGATCGGATGACCATGTCCGTGCACTTCATTCCTGTTGGTACTACGTATTCATCGGAGAGGTTAGCTGAGATTTATATCAGGGAGATTTTCCGTTTGCATGGGGTTCCAGTTTCTATCATTTTCGACAGAGGCACTCAGTTCACATCTCGGTTTTGGAGAGTCGTGCAGAGAGAGTTGGGTACTCAGGTTGAGCCGAGCATAGCATTTCATCCTCAGACTGACGGGCAGTCGGAGCGTACCATTCAGATTTTAGAGGACATGTTGCGCGCTTCTGTGATTGACTTTGGTGGTTCATGTGATCAGTTTCTGCCACTAGTGGAGTTTGTATATAATAACAACTATCAGTCGAGTATTCAGATGGCTCCGTATGAGGCATTGTATTTTAGGAGGTGTATATCTCTGGTTGGTTGGTTTGAGCCGAGCGAGGCTAGGCTATTGGGTACAGTCTTGGTTCAGGATGCTTTGAGTAAGGCAAAGTTGATTCATGAGCGGCTTCGCACGGCGCAGTCTAGGCAGAAGAGCTATGCGGATCGGAAGGTCCGAGATGTGTCTTTCATGGTTGGGGATAAGGTGTTGCTGAAGGTATCACCCATGAGGGGTGTTATGAGATTCGGGAAGAGAGGAAAGTTGAGTCCCAAGTTTATTAGACCATTTGAGGTACTTCAGAGGGTTGGGGAGGTGGCCTATAGGCTTGTTGTGCCTCCCAGTTTATCGAGTATTCATCCAGTATTCCATGTTTGGATGCTCCGGAAGTATGTTGGTGACCCTTCCCATGTTTTGGACTTCAGCATGGTTCAGCTCGAGGGTGATATGTCATATGAGGTAGAGCCCGTGGCTATTTTGGGTCGTCATGTCAGGAAGCTGAGGTCTAAGGATATAGCTTCAGTGAAGGTTCAGTGGAGAGGGCAGACAATGGAGGATTCCACCTGGGAGAATAAGCGGGTGATGTGGGACATATATCCTCACTTATTCGAGGCTCCAGGTATGCTTCTAAACCCATTCAAGGACGAACGTTTGTCTAAGAGGGGGAGGATGTAACGACCCGGCTGGTCGTTCCGTGAGCTTTATCCCATTTCCCCTATTTCTGCATTTATTATGTATCTCTATCTTGTTTTTATGTGTTGGATCAGTTGGTTTGGGTCCGGAGTAGTTATGGTGAGAGTTTAGGAATTTAGCGTTTTAAAGTAGCGTAATAGTTGAGAAAGTCAACTGAGAGCTGACTTATTAGTAAACGACCTCAGAATGTGGATTTTATGGCTCGAATATCTTCGTTAGGTGATTTGGGAATTGGGAGTGTGTTTGGAATATTTCTGTGATGTCCGGACTAGAATTAGGCTTGAATTGGCGAAGGTCAGTTTTTGGCGATTTCTGATCGGCAGTGGAAAATAGGCTATCGGGGTCGGAATGGAATTCCGAAAGTTGGAAGAAATTCGTAATGTCATTTTGGACATGTTTGCAAAATTTCAGGTTAATCGGAGGTGTTTTGGTTGGTTTCGACGTAGTTGGCGAAATTTGGAAGTTTCAAAGTTCTTAGGCTTGAATATTATGTAAATTTGGTGTTCTCGTGTTGTTTTTTGTGTTTCGAAGGCTCGACTAAGTTTTAATGATGTTATGGGATATGATGGTATGTTTGGTTGAGGTTCCGAGGGCCTCGGGTGTGTTTCAGATTGTTAACGGACCAATTTTTGGCTTGAATTCTGGACAGATTGCTGCTGGTGTAAAGTTCTGGTTTCCTTCTACGCGATCGCGTGAGGATGTTTGCAATCGCGTAGGGTTAATTGGTGAGGCAAGATTTTTGTTAATTGCGATCGCGTGGAATGGTTTTCGATCGCGTGAGTATGAGTGTTTGGTAAGTGCGATCGCGTGGTCTTGTTTGCGACCGCGTAGAGTTAAAGGGGCCCGTGGGTGAGTTGAGCTTTGTTCTTCGCGATCGCATGGAAGGTTTTGCGATCGCGTGGGTTTAAGTCTTGATGAATCGATCATGTGAGGTTTTCTGTGACCGCGTAAGGTAAATTGGTGGGGCAGCAAGTTTTTCTTCACGATCGCGTGCCAAAGTTTGCAATCGCAGTGAAGGAGTTAGTTTAGTTTGGCAGAATGTTTAAAAGGCCGGAAGTCGGAATTTGGTTGTTATTTTCTCCATTGTTGCATGCGGACTTGAGATCTTTTGAAATTGAATTGAAGGGGAATCAAGGGAAATCATCTGGAGGTAAGAATTTCAACTTCATAACACGTTTGTATGTCAATTCCTAAGTGATTAAAC
Source organism: Nicotiana paniculata (assembly GCA_005239505.1). NCBI lineage: Eukaryota > Viridiplantae > Streptophyta > Magnoliopsida > Solanales > Solanaceae > Nicotiana > Nicotiana paniculata. The sequence continues at coordinate 16,884 of ML313281.1, forward strand.
CACAAAAATTCTTGAAATTTAGCCAAAGTTAGGGAAGAAGGGTGCATGGAAAATTTATTTTTCTTTTGAGGATTTGAGTGGGCAATTGTTTGTCCGATTTTAGTGTTCTTTGTATGCATAGAATCGTGGGAGGACGAGGTTTCTAATGATGTAAAAATTATTAAATTCCGAGATGTGGGCCCGAGGCTGGGGTTTGGCAGAATTTCGAGATTTTTTATTAATTAATAATTTTTGATTGGGTTGTTTTCTTTGAGTATATATTAATGATGTTGGACTGGTTTTGGCTCGATTCAGAGCAATTGTGAGCCAATGTTTGTGGCAAAGGCATAGCACACTAGTGTCGCGGCCCGGTAGAGGTAAGTAATGGTCTTAAATCTTGTCCTGAGGGTATGGAACCCCGAACTGCTTTATTTTCTCACTGAATTTGGAATGGCGCACATGTCAGATGACGAATATGTGGCGCGTACTGATTTTTGGATTGTACTAGGTCCTCTCCGCGGCAAATAATGAGTTGCATATTTACTCAAAATCTCATGTTAAATTATGTTCTAAAGATTTGTGAAATATTTGGGTTGTAAGCCGTGTTTGGGGCCTCGTGCCGATCTGTTTAGACCCATTTGAGGGCGTTTTACCATTGTTTTCTTCACTACCTGTTGATGATTTCACTCAGCATCTTTGAGCATACTATTTTATTTGAAACTCAGCCTGCTTTACACTACATGAGCATTAAAATGATGTTTTTGGGTCGAGTACCCCGTTCTATTACTTCGCCCTAGGGGATTTTCGAGTGGTTCCACCGAGTGTGGCCGAGGGCCAAGATCGATGGTGAGGTGCTGAGTGATATTAGCGCTTGGTCTGAAGGAGCCCCTCCGGAGTCTGTACACAACCCCTGTGAGCGCACCGAGTGCGAGTGATTAGGAGGCATGAGTGGCTGTGAGGTGCTGAGTGATTGTGAGGTGCTGAGGGATTGTGAGGAATGCCCGAGCGGCTTATTATGAAACATGCTTTTTCTCGAGGGGATACTTTTGATTTTACTACATTCATTGCATACCAAATCCTTGTTTTAAAGTTGTTAAAAATGTGCATTGTTTTAAGGACTTTTGTGAAGTTGGTTTCTAAGGCATGGCGATTTCGTATATCTATGTATATTATATGAAAGTAAGGCTGTGTATATTGTGACTTGATGACATTGATTTTTATGTGATTCCTTGCTACTTAGACTTGATTTATTTCCAATACTACTGAGTTGGCGTACTCACATTACCCCCTGCACCTATGTGTGCAGATTCAGGAGCAGATATCGAGTGTTAGCTATATATATATATCACAGTGGAGCCGGATCTTGGGGATATAGAGGTAGCTGTTCAGCGTTCGCACCATATCTGCTTTTCCTTGCTGTTGTATTTAGCTTTGATTCGGAGTTTTGTATCATAATACTTTATGTTGGCTTATTTCACTAGATGCTCATGACATGTTGGCTCTGGGTTTTGGGAATGGCATTACTGTATATAAAATTTGCCTATTATATTAAGAACTTTCTGTATATTTGTATGAAATGCTTGAAACATAAATGGGATTTTCAAAAGGAATTGCGAACATGCGGTAGTCGGCTAGGCTAGTTCCACGATAGGTGCCATCACGGCCGGTTAGGATTTGGGGTCGTGACATTCACAATAGTACTATAAGTCTTACACCCCATGTTTTCATACATGGAAGTACTCCATAAGTAAATTGAGATAAGCTCGAAAACGAGATGTTACATTTCGTATTTTCGTATGTTAATGTTTCGTCGTAAGGTAATCGACGTAAGTTTGGAAAAGAGATTATTTTGAGATTATAAGAGTTATGCTATTTTAAACAAATGATGAGTAAATTCGTGAAGGTGAGAGGAGAAACAAGTCAAAGAAAATGAATTTTTCGTCGAAGTTTGGCATATTGGGATAAAATATGGGTCGAGTGATAATACCCGATAATTATGAACTAATACCATGCAAGGTACCATATGACCACGGTAGTATAATGTATAAAGTATTAGATAACTATTAAAAATAAGTAGAATTTTAAGTAATTTGGGGCAATTCTTAGTTATACGGGTAATTGGTGAATTATCGGGTAACGGGACATTACCCAGTTAACTAATAAATGGATAAAAATTAATAAATTGCATACCCAAAACGTGGTAAAAAGCCACAAATCTAGAAATGACTAAGTAGTCATATAGTCCTAGGTGCCTATCTAGGAATTTTTGGAATTGAGTAAGAAAAATAGTCTTGTTCCATTCATTTTGGAGAAAATCAGAACCAAAACGTGAAAAATCCTAAATAAAATACTTCAAGGATCAAAAGACTTCCTATTTCAAAGGCTTCAAAGGCTTTAACGTAATACTTCAATCTCAATTTTTCCTAGTTCAAAGGCTTCAAGGATCAAAAGGCTAATTCATTGAAAATACTTAAAAAAAAAAAAAACAGAAGCTTCACCTCTTACAAAACACTTCAACGAAACAGAAGCTTTATTTCGTTCAAAATACTTCAAGGAACAGAAGCGTAATTCCATCAAAATTTTGTGGTTACAAAAGAGTACGATGCAATCTTCACCAAGAATATTATACGGAGTTTTCCTTACTCCAGGTATGTTAAGGCCATCCCTTCTTTTTTTTTGGCGTGATCAAAGTTATACAGAAGAAACGAGCAAACGCACGGTTTCCATAAATTACTCTATTCATAGAAATACTAGGGGTGTCTATATTCTTGATTCCCCATGTGAATTATTAGTATCTTCTGTTCATGGGTCTCAAAAATATGTATGTTGATAAAGTTTGTTTCATGATATTAATCAGAGGAAAAATGGCCTTATAACATACCGAGAGATTTTATTAATGTATTCCATATGCATTTCATGCATTTACTGTAGGGCCCCGGAAATAAATAAATAAATAAAATAAAATAAAACTTCACTATGTAACTGAAGGTTTTGTGGTGTTAAGGTAGGTAATACATTGTACTTCCGGAGTTTTGGGATTGAACGATGCGCTGAGGAGTTGAAAATTTTTCGTCGCAACTAGACCAGGCTTTAGGTAGATAAAGCCTAGATAAAGTCAAGCTAGACAAGGCTTTAGGTAGATAAAGCCTGGATAAAGCCAGGCTAGACCAGGCTTTAGGTAGATAAAGCCCGGGTAAAGCCAGGCCATACCAGGCTTTAGGTAGATAAATCCTGGATAAAGCCAGGTCCGAAATGTTGGACTATCCATTTTTCTATCTTTATAACCCGATTCCAGACCCATATAAAACCCATTCCCCCTCATTTTTAACGACCATCTGATAATATAGAGAGAAGCAAGAGTGAGTTCTAGAGAGAGAAAGTCCCCAAATTCATCAAATTGATCCTCCTTCATCACTCAAGCTTGGAACTAATCAAGTAGGACACAAATTTCTTCACCATAAGAGGTAAGATTCCACCCCATTACCCTTAATGCTCATATTCTAGTTGAAATGAAACACACATAGGTTAGTTCTTGGAGATGGGGTTAAGAGTCTTGCATGCATGTATCAAATCTGCCATAATCTAGTAAAAGAGAGTAGATTAGAATAATTCTTCACTGAAAAAGGATCATGCAATGTGATGACCCAAAAGGTCATCTTGTGTAATTTAGCAGAATTGTGTTTCGAGGCCCCGAAAGCCTCCATTAACCTGACCTATATATGCGTGCGTAGCCCGGGAAGCTTTTATGTGAAAACTTGATGAAAAGTTGATTTCCTAATGATTAATTGATTAAAGTTGACTTTGGTCAACATTTATGGTAAACGGACCCGTGATTTGATTATCTCGGAGGGTCCATAGAAAAATATGAGACTTGGGCGTATGCCCGGAATCGAATTCCGAGGTCCCAAGCCCGAGAAATGAATTTTTAAAGAAAATTATTTTCTAACAATAATAAAGACTTTTGAAAATGATAACTAATATGAAAATCGTGTTGCCAGGACCGTATTATGGTTTCGGAGCCCAGAACCGGTTGAATATATGTTATGTGAGTTATCTGTGAAATTTGGTGTAAAACGGACTTGAAATGTCGAGTTTCGGATCAAAATCGGAATAATTAAGCCTTATGAAATTTTGAGAAAATTCTAGGAGATTTGATGTTTAATTCCTTGTTTTTTGGATATTTTGGTGATTTAAATTCTTGAGTAAGTCTGTAGGATGATTTGGGAGTCGTGTGTGTTTTTGCTTTGGAGACCCGAGGGCTCGGGTGAGTTTCAGGTAGTTAACGGAGTGTATAAAGTAGAAAAAATCTGGTGTTTTTGATGTTCTGCTGGTGTCTGGTGTAAGACCCTCCCCGAACGCGGCCAAGGGACCGCGAACGCGAAGGGTAATCATCTTGGCCTGGGTTTTTACTCTACGCGAATGCGTAGAGGGAGACGCGAACGCGGAGCACTAAACAGTGCTTCTACGCGAACGCGTTCTCAAGGGTGCGAACACGTNGGTCAGGACTGCCAAACCTTTGTGAACGCCGCCATGGGCTCGCGAACGCGAACGGTAATTTTTGCCCAATGATTTTTTAAGCTTAAAAACAGAATGCATTCGGGATTTCCTCATTTCCATCACTCTTTTCTTCCTCAAACCCCCATTGAAGACCTCCAAGATAATTGTCCTCCATAACCACTTAGGTAAGTGACTTCAACTCCAATTTCTTCAATTTTTCCTTCATCAACACTAGAATCTAGGCCTAGAGTCCTAAAAACAAAGTAGAAATTAGGGGACTCGGGTAGAGTTAGGGATTATGGGACTTTGGGGAATTCAACCTCAATTTGGGGTCGTATTTCAAAACAAATCATATATTTTAACTCGTGGGGGTATGGGTGATCGGGTTTTGGTCCGAGCCTCGTGTTTAGACCAAGCGGGCCCGGGTTCGAATTTTGGTTTGGAAGAATGCTTTGAAATGGGTAATTAGGCTATGGAATCGATTTATTGAGTCATTATTGATATACTTGAGTTAATTATGTCTAGATAATACCATTCCAGAGTTGAATTCTAAAGGAAAGGCGGTGTTAGAGGGTTGATTGCTATATTTTGGGCCCGAGGTAAGTGTCTTGCCTAACTTTGATTAGGGAATAGGTATCACATGCTATGTGCTAAGTGTTTATCATGTCCAATTTATAGGTGAGGTGACGAGTACAATTGCATTGTTTGTCAAGCATGCCCGTGAGTCCATTTTCGATGAAATTCTTGTCCTCACTTCCATATCCTTTGTATTATGAATTTATCTCTACTTGGAACTTGATTGTTGTTGAAAATCCTTGTTGATGAACTCGTGATGTAATGGTCCTATTGATGACCCAACTGTAAAGGATATACTTGAAAAGGTTGGTTATAGCTGAGACCCTTGTCGGGCAATTTGTTGTGATAATGACTGGTATTTTCCCTTTGCCGGGTGATCATGATTTGTGATTCCACTATGCTGCATTCCTTGCCATTTTGATAATTGTCATTGCATTGGTGAGGAAGATCTAAAAGCACGAAGGTTGATGCCGTGCCATGATTTACATTGATTACATCATACATCGTATAGTGAGGAAGAGAGTAAAACCATGAAGGGTGATGTCGTGCCATGATTTAGATTGATTATATCATACACTGCATAGTGAGGAAGAGAGTAAAAGCACGAAGGGTGATGCCGTGCCATGATTTACATTGATTACATTATACATTGCATAGTTAGGAAGAGAGTAAACGTACGAACGGTGATGTTGTGCCATGATTTACATTTAAAAGCACGAAGGTTGATGACGTGCCATGATTACTTTACCATACATGATACATTGCATCGTGAGGAAGAGAGTAAAAGCACGAAGGGTGATGTCGTGCCATTATTCATGTTATCTTACATCGTACATTGCATTGTGAAGAAGAGAGTAAAAACACGAAGGGTGATGAAGTGCCATTTATTACATTTCTGACATTATGTTTGTTTCATTAGCATGTCTCTGATAAATTGCCTTCTTGTCTTCCTATGTGCTTAATTAACTACTCTGTTTCACCTGTTATCCCACTGTCTGTTCCCGTATTCCAATAGGTAATTTTTTATCTCTTGCCTTGTTGTTCCACTATATATGTTGTAGAATATGACAGGTTAACGTTTGTTGTCAAGTCTAGCCTCGTCACTACTTCGGTTGAGGTTAGGCTCGGCACTCACTCAGCACATGGGGTCGATTGTACTGATGCTACACTGCATATCTTATTGTTGTGCAGATCCCGCACCCGGGTCCAGTGGACAGCATTGGGGGAGTCCCCTTCAATTCACCTTAGATGCTTCAAGGTATACCCGCTAGCGTTCGTGGGCCTTGGAGTATGTCCTATCCCTAGTTCTTCACTTCTGTCTTGTTTTCTTCTAGTTTTTCGGAGACAGTCATGTATTTCTTTTCAGACTTTGTATTTAGCATTCCTATAGACTTTGTGACTCCAGGTTTTGGGAGATTATTGCGACGTTGTATTATGTTGTCTTTACTTAGCTTTAAACCTTATTTATTTCCGTTGTTAAGTTGTGAACTGTTTTTAGCTTATTCTCTTAATTCGGTGTTATCATGTTAGTTTAACTGTACACGTTGGGTGTTCTAGCGGGTTCAATGTTAGACGCCATCATGGCCCGATGGTGGGATTTCGGGGCGTGACAAGTTGGTATCAGAGCACTAGATTGCTTAGGTCTCACAACTCATGGACAACTTGGTAGAATCTGAGGGATTGGTACAAAAACGTCTGTATTTATCCCCCAGAGGCTGCAAAGTTAGGATGACTCCACACTTCTTTTCATCTCTGTCGTGCGATATGAATTCTGAGTACTGATTGAGTTTCTATTCTATTCTCTTGTAGATGGCGAGGACGTGTGCTTCCCTTGGTTCCGCTAAGCAGCCCGACACTTCTGCTACAGCTCCTACGAGGGGTCAAGGTCGAGGACGAGGCCGTACTAGAGGCCGGGGCCGGGCTCATCCTAGAGCACACGCCGCAGTGGAGGACCCTCAAGTCGTGTTTGACGAGGAGGTCCCAGTTCAGGCAGTCCCAGTTGGACCAGCTCAGGTCCTAGAGGGGTTCATAGCTACCCTAGTGCTTCGGGACGCTCTTGTCCGTCTAGTCGGAATCATGAAGAGTGTAGTACAGGCAGGTCATCTTCCTACTACACCAGCCGTCTCTCAGGCTGGGGGAGGTACCCAGACTCGTGCCTCCCGCACGCCAGAGCAACTAGCTCCACAGTTTCAGACATCGTCACCTCAGCCAGCTAGAGTAGTTCAGCCGGGTATTGCAGCATCAGTACCAGAGGGAGAAACTATGTTAGCGGATGCCTTGTGGATGCTGGACAGGTTCACTAATTTATTCGCTGCTACTTTTACTGGTTCACCATCAAAGGATCCCCAGGATTATTTGGACAACTGCCATGAGGTTCTTCGGAACATGGGCATAGTGGAGTCCAACGGAGTTGACTTCGCTGCTTTTCAATTATCTGGCGCAGCCAAGAGTTGGTGGTGAGAGTATTGCTTAGCCAGACCAGCTGGGTCTGCATCTTTGACTTGGACTCAATTCTCAGAGGTATTCTTAGGGAAGTTCCTTCCCATTACTCAGAGAGAGGACCTTCGGAGGCAGTGTGAGCGTCTCCAGCAGGGACCTATGACAGTCACTCAGTACAAGACCAGGTTCATCACTCTAGCCGGACATGCTCTTATGATACTTCCTACTGATCGGGAGAGTGTTCCGAGATTTATTGAGGGATCGGCCAACCCTATCAGACTTCAGATGGATAGAGAGTCAGGTACTGATATATCATTCCAGGATGTGGCCAATGTGGCCAGGAGAATTGAGATGATTATGTCATAGGGTGGTGGTCAGGGGGCTGACAAGAGGCCCCATAATTTCGGTCGTTTCAGTGGAGCCTCATCTGGGGGCACTTCAGGTAGCTCACAGTGCACCACCATCATCTATCCGTGCACCGCCACTTCAGAGTTTCCAGGGTGGTTATCAGGGTCGTCAGGGACAGTTCCAGAGTCCCCAGCCATATCAGCAGAGGCCGTGTTATTCGTGTGGCGTTCCAGGGCATATTGCCAGGTATTGTTCTCGAGCTTCTAGTGGTCCTTAGTATCAGGGCGGTCGGGGTGCCAACTGTAGAGGTCAAACACATAGAGGTGGAGGACATGCCAGGAAAGGTAGAGGTCAGACCGCAGTAGGTCGACCAAAAGAGGATCAGATTGGAGGGGCTCAGCCCCGGTTGTATTCTTTTCCTACCAGGCCTGATGCCGAGGCTTTCTATGTAGTTACTATAGGTACAATTTCAGTTTGCAGCCGAGAGGATTCGGTGTTATTTGATCTGGGTTCTACATTCTCCTATGTGTCTTCATATTTTTCCCCTTATTTGAGTATGCCCCGTGATTCTTTGAGTACTGATGTGCATGTTTCTACACCGGTGGGTGATTCTATAGTGGTAGACGAGTCTACTATGCTTGCTTAGTAGTCATGGGTGGTCTAGAGACTCAGGTTGATCTTTTGCTTCTTGATATGGTTGACTTCGATGTTATATTAGGGATGGATTGGTTATCCCCTATTATGCTATTCTGGACTGTCATGCCAAGACAGTGACCTTGGCTTTGCCAGGGGTGCCTCCCTTGGAGTGGAAGGGAACTCCTAGTCATTCTTCTGGCAGAGTTATTTGTTATATGAAGGCTCGACGCATGGTCGGGAAGGGTTGTTTGGCCTATCTGGCCTATGTTCGTGATTCTAGGGTTGAGGTTCCTTCCTTGGAGTCGGTGTCCATGGTTCGTGAGTTTCCAGAGGTTTTCCCTGCTGACCTGTCGGGTATGCCACCGAACAGGGATATGGATTTTTGTATTGAGTTAGCTCAGGGCACCCAGCCTATTTTTATTCCGCCGTATCATATGGCCCTGTCAGAGTTGAAGGAGTTGAAAGATCAGTTGCATGATTTGTTGGATAAAGGCTTCATTAGGCCTAGTGTCATCCTTGGGGCCTAGTGTCTCTCCTTAGGTTGTCCAATATTGTTTGTCAAGAAGAAAGATGGCTCGATGAGGATGTGTACTGACTACCGGCAGTTGAATAAGGTTACTATTAAGAAGAAGTATCCTTTGCCGAGGATTGATGATTTATTCGACCAGCTTCAGGGTGCTTCAGTGTTTTCCAAGATTGTCTTGAGATCTTGTTACCATCAGCTGAGGATTAGGGCATCTGATGTCCCTAATATAGCTTTTCGCACTCGTTGTGGGCATTATGAGTTCTTGGTGATGTCATTTGGGCTGAAGAATGCCCCCGCCACTTTTATGGAGTTGATGCACCGAGTGTTCAGGCCTTATTTGGACTTGTTCGTGATTATTTTCATTGATGATATTCTGATATACTCTCTTAGCCGAGAGGTTCATGAGCAGCACCTTAGAGTCGTCCTCTAGAGTCAGAGGGATAGTCAGTTGTATGCCAAATTTTCCAAGTGCGAGTTCTGGTTGAGTTGAGTTGCCTTTCTAGGCCATATGGTACCGTCAGAGGGCGTTCAGGTGGATCCCAAGAAGATTTCAGCAGTCAGAGATTGGTCTCGACCCACCTCAGTTACAGAGATTTGGAGTTTCTTGGGCTTAGCAGGTTATTATCGCCAGTTTGTGGAGGGCTTTTCATCCATTGCAGCTCCGTTGACCATGTTGACTCAGAAGAGTGCCCAGTTCAGGTGGTCTGATGAGTGTGAGGCGAGCTTTCAGAAGCTTAAGACATCCTTGACCACGACACCAGTGTTGGTTTTGCCCACATGTTCAGGATCGTATACCGTGTATTATGATGCTTCACGGGTTGGGCTTGGTGCAGTGTTGATGCAGAATGGCAAGGTTATAGCCTATGCTTCTCATTAGTTGAAGGTCCATGAGAAGATATATCAAGTTCATGACTTGGAGTTAGCAGCTATTGTGCATGCATTGAAGATTTGGAGGCATTACTTGTATGGTGTGCCATGTGAGGTGTTCACGGATCATAAGAGCTTGCAGTATTTGTTTAAACAGAAGGAGTTGAACATGAGACAGAGGAGATGGTTAGAGTTGGTGAAGGATTATGATATTACCATTCTCTGTCATCCGGGGAAGGCCAATGTGGTGGCCGATGCTTTGAGCCGGAAGTCAGCTAGTATGGGTAGTCTTGCCTATTTATCAGTCGGAGAGCGACCTCTTGATTTGGATGTTCAGGCCTTAGCCAACCGATTTATGAGACTGGCAGTGTTTTGGCCCATACCATGGCCCGTTATTCATTGTATGATCATATTCGGGCCAAGCAGTATGATTATCGCCACTTATGTGTTCTTAGAGATAGATTCAGGCACGGAGATGCCAAGCAGGTTACGGTTGATGCTGAGGGAGTATTGATGATGCAAGGTCGTATTTGTGTACCTGATGTGGATGGTATTCGTGAGTTGATAGTTCAGGAGGGCCATAGTTCCTGGTATTCTATTCATCCGGGCGCCGCAAAGATGTACCAGGACTTGCGGCAACACTATTGGTGATGGAGGATGAAGAAGTATATTGTAGCTTATGTAGCTAGGTTCTTGAACTGTCAGCAAGTTAAGTACGAGCACCAGAGACCCGGTGGTTTAATGCAGCAGATAAAACTTCCTGACTAGAAGTGGGAGGGTATCACCATGGACTTTGTAGTTGGACTCCCACGTACTCAGAGGATGTTCGATGCAATATGGGTCGTTGTGGATAGGCTGACCAAGTCAGCGCACTTCATTCCAGTATCATGTTCGTACTCAGCAGAAAAGTCGGCAAGGATCTATATGAGAGAGACTGTTAGGATGCATGGTGTGCCCATATCTATTATATCAGACCGAGGTACTCAGTTTACCTCCCATTTCTGGAGAGTATTTCAGCGCGAGTTGGGCACCCAGATTGATTTCAGCACCGCATTTCATCCTCAGACAGACAGGCAGTCCGAGCGCACTATTCAGATTTTGGAGGATATGTTGCGAGCGTGTGTTATTGACTTTGGTGGTTCATGGGACAAGTTCTTGCCTTTAGCTGAGTTTTACTACAACAAAAGCTATCAGTCGAGCATTCAGATGGCTCCGTACGAGGCGTTGTATGGTAGACAGTGTCGGTCTCCAGTCGGATGGTTTGAGCCGGGAGAGGCTAGATTGTTGGGTTCTAAGTTAGTACAGGATTCCTTGGACAACATGAAGATCATTCAGGATAGAATTCGTACAGCTCAGTCCACGAAGAAGAGTTATGCGGATCGCAGGGTTTGAGATTTGGCATTTATGATAGGCGACCGGGTATTTCTTCGGATGTCGCCCATGAAGGGCGTGATGAGATTCGGAAGGAAGGGCAAGTTGAGCCCTAGGTACATTGATCCATTTGAGATTCTGGACAAGGTAGAGGAGGTGGCCTACAGACTTGCCTTGCCACCTAGTTTGTCAGTGGTGCATCCAGTATTCACGTGTCTATGCTCCGGAGGTATGTTGCGGACCCATTTCATGTACTTAACTTTAGTGGTGTCCAATTGGACAAGGATCTGTCTTATGAGGAGGAGCCGGTAGCCATATTAGATCGGCATGTGCGACAGTTGAGATCGAAGAGTTATCCTTCGGTTCGTGTTCAGTGGAGAGGTCAGCCTGTTGAGGCAGCTACTTGGGAGTCCGAGCCCGATATGCGGAGCCGTTATCCCCACCTTTTCCCTGATTCAAGTACTTTTCTATGTTCGTTCGAGGACGAACATTTGTTTTAGAGGTGGAGATTGTGATGACCCAAAAGGTCATCTTGTGTAATTTAGCAGAACTGTGTTTCGAGTCCCTGAAAACCTCCATTAATCTCACATCGATATGCGTGCTTAGCCCGGTCGTGTAGCCGGGAAGCTTTTATGTGAAAACTTGATGAAAACTTGATTTCATAATGATTAATTGATTAAAGTTGACTTTGGTCAACATTTATGGTAAACGGACCCGGACCCAGACCCGTGATTTGACGGTCCCAGAGGGTCCATAGAATAATATGTGACGTGGGCGTACGCCCGGAATCGAATTCTGAGGTCCCAAGCCTGAGAAATGAATTTTTAAAGAAAATTGTTTTCTGAAAATAATAAAGATTTTTGAAAATGATAATTAATGTGAAAATCGTGTTGCTAGGCCCGTATTATGATTCCGCAGCCCGGAAAAGGTGGAGTATATGTAATGTGAGTTATCTGTGAAATTTGGTGTAAAACGGACTTGAAATGTCGAGTTTCGGATCAAAATTAGAATAATTAAGCGTTATGAAGTTTTGAGAAAATTCTAGGAGATTTGAGGTTTAATTCCTTTTTTTGAGGATATATTGGTTATTTAAATGCTTGAATAAGTTTGTAGGATGATTTGGGAGTCGTGTGTGTTTTTGGTTTGGAGACCCGAGGGCTCGGGTAGTTAACGGGGTGTATAAAGTAGAAAAATCTGGTGTTTTTGATGTTCTGTTGGTGTCTGGTGTAACACCCTTCGCGAACGCGGCCAAGGGCCCGCGAACGCGAAGGGTAATCATCTTAGCCTGGGTTTTTACTCTACGCGAACACGTCGAGGGAGAGGCGAACGCGGAGCACTGGACATTGCTTATACGCGAACGCGTCCCCAGGGGTGCGAACACGTAGTGTTAGTGGGAGGGGGGGGGGGGGGGGGGGGGGGGGGGGGGGGGGATGGGTAGGTTGTTCTTCGCGAAAGCGGCCCTAGGCTCGCGAACGCATAGACCATGACTGCCAACCCTCCGCGAACGCGGCCATGGGCTCGCGAACGCGAAGGGTAATTTTTACCTAGTGATTTTTAAAGCTTAAAAACAGAATGCATTCAGATTTCTTCATTTCCATCAGTTCCTTCTTCCTCAAACCCCCATTGACGGCCTCCAAGCTAGTTATTCTCTATAACCACTTGGGTAAGTGACTTCAACTCCAATTTCTTCCATTTTTCATTCATCAACACTAGAATCTAGGCCTAGAATCCTAAAAACAAAGTAGAAATTAGGTAATTTGGGTAGTGTTAGGGATTATGGGACTTTGGGGAATTCAACCTCAATTTGGGGTCGGATTTCAAAACAAATCATATATTTGAACTCGTGGGGGTATGGGTGATCGGGTTTTGGTCTGAGCCTCGTGTTTGGACCAAGCGGGCCCGGGGTCAAATTTTGGTATTTTTGGAAGAATGCTTGGAAATGGGTAATTGGGTTATGGAATCGATTTATTGAGTCATTATTGGTAGATTTGAGTTAATTACGTCTGGATAATACCATTCCAGAGTTGAATTATAAAGGAAAGGCGGTGTTAGAGGGTTGATTGCTATATTTTTGACCTGAGGTAAGTGTCTTGCCTAACTTTGGTGAGGGAATAGGTATCGCATGCTATGTGCTAAGTGTTTATCATGTCCAATGCATAGGTGAGGTGAGGAGTACCTATGCATTGTGTGTCAAGCATGCCCGTGAGTCCATTTTCGATGAAATTGTTGTCCTTACTTCCATATCCTTTGTATTATGAATGTATCTCTACTTGGAAGTTGATTGTTGTTGAAAATCCTTGTTGATGAACTCGTGATGTAATGGTCATATATATGACCCAACTGTAAAGGATATACTTGAAAAGGTTGTTTATAACTGAGACTCTTGCCGGGAAATTTGTTGTGATAATGACTGATATTTTCCCCTTGCCGGGTGATCATGATTTGTGATTCCACTATGCTGCATTCCTTGCCATTTTGATAATTGTCATTGCATTGGTAAGGAAGATTTAAAAGCACGAATGTTGATGTCGTGCCATGATTTACATTGATTACATCATACATCGCATAGTGAGGAAGAGAGTAAAATCACGAAGGGTGATGTCATGCCATGATTTACATTGATTATATCATACACTGCATAGTGAGGAAGAGAGTAAAAGCACGAAGGGTGATGTCGTGCCATGATTTACATTTAAAAGCACGATGGTTGATGTCGTGCCATGATTACATTACCATACATGATACATTGCATCGTGAGGAAGAGAGAAAAAGCATGAAGGGTGATGCCGTGCCATTATTGATGTTATCTTACATCGTACATTGCATTGTGAGGAAGAGAGTAAAAGCACGAAGGGTGATGACGTGCCATTTATTACATTTCTGGCATTATGCTTGTTTCATTAGCATGTCTCTTATAAATTGTCTTCTTGTCTATTCGTATGTGCTTAATTAACTGCTCTATTTCACTTTTTATCCCATTGTCTGTTCCCGTATTCCCCTACGTAATTTTTTATCTCTTGCCTTGTTATTCCACGATATATGTTTTAGAATATGACAGGTTAACATTTGTTGTCAAGTCTAGCCTCGTCACTACTTCGGCCGAGGTTAGGCTCGTCACTTACTCAGTACATGGGGTCGGTTGTACTGATGCTACACTACGCATCTTATAGTTGTGCAGATCCCACACCCGGACCTAGTGGACAGCGTTGAGGGAGTCCCCTGCAGTTCATCTTAGAGGCTTCAAGGTATACCCGCTGGCGTTCGTGGGCCTTGGCGTCTCTCATATCCCTAGTTCTTCACTTCTGTCTTGTTTTCTTCTATTTTTCGGAGACACTCATGTATTTCTTTTCAGACTTTGTATTTAGCATTCCTATAGAGTTTGTGACTCCAGGTTTTGGGAGATTATTGCGACGTTGTATTATGTTGTCTTTACTTAGCTTAAACCTTATTTATTTCTGCTGTTAAGTTGTGAACTATTTTTATCTTATTCTATTAATTCGGTGTTATCATGATAGTTTAACTGTACATGTTGGCTTGTCTAGCGCGTTCAACGTTAGACGCCATCACGGCCCGATGGTGGGATTTTAAGGCATGACATGCGATCTAAAGGAACACCTAGTGTTTGATAGAAAGCTCAAATGAGTTCAAGACATGTTCATGATTTCTAATTCTAAGTTTAAATGTGTCGCATTGTGAATTAGATTGAAGGTTCTAGAAGGTCTGGTCATTTGAGATAGAAATTAAGGAAAAATCCCGATTCGAGGTATGTATGGCTAATTTAACCTTTGTAGAATCCTCTTGTTGGGTCCGAGCATACGGTATGGTTACCTTGTTTGAAAATATGTGAATTGATTGTTCAAATGTGTTGAGACATAAGATTCTATTCTCTGATTGTCCTAGTTGATTGCCATACTACCGTGCTATATGAGATTGTGAAAAGTGTTTTGATGTGCCTATCTTATTATGTGCAAAGCTCGTAAATTCTAAAGGGTATCAATATGAAAGTATGTGTTTATGAATGAAAGAATGTTAATGTGCCCAAGTGTGGGAATGTATATAATGGCTAAAAGCCGTGCGTGGAAAGTAATGAAAAAGGGTATTGCGAAATGATGTAAATGAGTTGAACGATTATGGCAACACCGTGTACATGAATTACTGCTTGGTGAGAACTATGGTGCCATGGGTCCAAATAAACGAATTGTTAATATGAACTTGTGTTCCTTGAAATGATGATTCTTGTGATGTAACTGTTTGTGGTTGTTGTTATGAATTTAAATTGTCAGGCGGGGTCGGGTTGCGCGCCGCAACACAAAGTAATAAGGATGATGGGTTGTGGTGATAAGGGTGGCCGAGGTAATAAGGGTGACCTAGGTAATAAGGATGGAATGTGATCATTATCACTATTGAAATGAAAATCTATGAAACTCTTGAATATGGTGATGTTGAAAGGGGAAAAGGAGAGATTGTGAAACTTGTTGATTTAGGTTGTTTCATTCCACGTGCATTGATTGATTGGTTCTATTACTGCCTCTTGGTTGTGTATTGTTTGATTTGTTCCATGTCAATTGTCTGAGTATGTGCAAATTGGGTGTTCTAAATAGTTGAGTCCAGATGCTCTACTCTCTGACTGTCTAGCTAAATTCATGTATTTGCTATTTGGAATTGTGGAAAGGTGATTTACTTCTGAATGTTTTTCCATGTGTAAGGTTGGTTAAGTACCCTAATGTGCCGGTAGAAAAGATTGGTAGCGAACTCAAGTATGTTAATATGATTAAGTTCTAAGAGATTTGAAATTATATGATAAACAGGAATCGTGGTTGATTCAGTCATACTACATTGATTTGGAAATGTCTTATTTTGACTCGTGTTTTGGGAAATAATCTATTGTGACTTGATATCGTATGGGTAATTGGTTGTACTGATATTGTGTCCTTACGATGAAATTCTCTGTGAATATGGTGTTGTTGGAAATGAAAAAGGGGAATCTGTGGAACTTGTGGTTTTGATTTATTGTGTTTCTGTGCAATGCTTGCTGATTCTATTACTGTCTCTTATTTGTGCATTGTTGATCTTACTTAGAGTCAAGTTTGTTCATACATACCAGTACAATTCAAATGTATTGACGTCCCTTTTTCCTGGGGTGCTACATTCTTATGATGATTGTAGGTGGTTCCATAGTAGGTAATTCATCCCACCGACCGTAGTGCCTCCACTCCATTCTATCAGCTGCATTGGTGATCCCCACTTCCTCTCGGGGCCATGTGTGGTTCATGCCACCTTATTTTGAGTTTATTGTGTATTGTAAGGTATAGCCGGGGCCTTATGGCCGGCAGGTAATGCTATGTTGCTAGTATTTTTAGAGGCTCCGTAGACACAATGTGGGTAGTGTACATATGTATTTTGGATAAGTAATGGTACGGTTCAAAATCGTGGTCCACGTTGTAAATGTTGTATGTATTTTGTAAGTATTTGGCATCATATGTTGGAAATGATATAAAGTAGAAATGAATTCAAGTCGTAAGTTTATGCTTAAGTTATAAATGGCTATTTCACATGAATTATGTATATTGAAATCACGGGGTAACGCGTGGGATAGGATAGGAAAATCAGGTTCGCTTGACCGGGTTCATTCGGTTAGGCGCCGGTCTCATCCCTCGATTTTGGGGCGTGACATTTATACGTGTACATTGACCCATGACTCAGATGGCGTTATATATATATATATATATATATATATATATATATATATATATATATATATATATATATATATATATATATATATATAGGGGATATGGGAAAGGTTATTGCGTTATATAGGCACCATCACCTGATCAGCTGGTATACGTTGATGATTTTTCCCACAGTGGCTGATATGATATGATATGTTGGGATGCCCTCAGAGCTTGATGATGTTATGAAACATGTACCTATGCACGACATGACATTCATACGCATATGCATGATACTATAATTATTTCTTGAATTACAGAGTTATCCAGACTTACAGGTTGAGTCATTTACTCAATATTTCTTCCATGTCTGCTATGTACTTATTTATGTGCCATACATACTCGGTACACTATTCGTACTGACGTCCCTTTTGCCTGGGAACTCTGCGTTTCATGCCCGCAGGTCCTGATAGATAGGTCGAGAGTCCTCCAAGTAGGCTATCAGCTCAACAGAAGGTGTTGGTGCGCTCCATTTGCTCCAGGGTTGTTTATATGGTCAGTAAGATTAGGACATGTACTGATTAGTACGGCGGGCTCTGTCCCGACCTGCATGACGTTTATGTACTCTTAGAGGCTTGTAGACATATGTGGTGTACGTGAAAGATTGTACTGCCTTGTCGGCCTATGTTTTGAGTTATAAATGATGATGTTGGCCTATTATGCTCGTATGTCACGTGTATATGATGATGTAATAAGAAATATACGTTACGTTTGTACTAGGTTGAGTAAGGTACCGGTGCCCCTCGCGGTTTATCGGTTTGGGTTGTGACAAAAGAGGTATCAGAGCAGTTCTATCCTAGGGAATCTACAAGCCGTGTCTAGTAAAGTCTTGTTTATGGGTGTGTCGTGCACCACACTTATAAGCAGGAGGCTATTGGGCATTTAGGACTATCACTATTTCTTCTTAATCTAGATTGTGTGGTAGAACTCACTTATAAGAATTCAAATCCCGAACTTATATTCGTAATAAGATGATGCCTACATTCAGAAAGACAATCGATAAAAGATATAGTTGTGAAAGTGTTGAGATAAAGGAACTCGATTTTTTCATCTTGATTATGATGAGTAAATGAGAGGTCTTTAGCAGATCATGCGTGTACTAAAAGGTGTAAGTTTCTTGATAAGGAGCTTTTAGGAAAGAATATTTATCTAGTCATATGTTAAAAAGGAATAACGAAATCAAAATTTAGACACGAGTTGCAGCAAGTAAAAGAAGACATGTGAAGAAGGGTACGAGGTACACAGTTAATAGAGATTCTCCTTAATTACCATTCATGAAGAAAGATATAAATATTTTGACTTACCTTCAACACTAACAAAGGTATGTATAATTGGCGACCTCGATTTGGGTTATGCTCTATGGGAGCTAACAAATATGGTTTAAGAAAAGGACATAATATCACGATCCGACTGGAGTTAGAGTGAGACAAAATGGTGGATGAATTATTTGCGTTAGTTTATATTTCCGAAGGATACTAAAATAGTACAACTAGATATGAGTACTACAAAGATAGGAACTGGAAACCTTGAAGAGATAAATATTACCTTAGTATGGCTCCCATCCCTAGAAGAGGGAGGCTGTTAGGTAGTCCGAAGAGCCAGTAGATGGAGCAAGGGAAAGTAAAAGGTGAAAAAATGTCTTGTTGAAGCTGTCAAAATAAAAGGATAGGCAGAAATATTAGCAGGAAAATAAGAATAGAGAGATAAGGAAGTATTATGAGTAAGATGTGATACATGGATGACAAACGGTAGATCAAAAGATGACAGCATTGTAGAATCTATAGTCAAGTGTAGAAAGAAACGAGAGGTGATAGGCCTTGAGACAACAAAAGAATATAGGCCATAAAGTCATATCCTCATTTCGAGAAATAAGTTCGCAACTCTGATGTGATTACCAAAAGGAAAAGTTAGACCCCAGAGTAATAGAAATCAGTATGGATTGATGAACAAAATAAACTAAGCATGAATTAGGTACCGTGTAAGTATTACGAAAGTAAAAGAGAGTGCCACTTGGAACACAGTAAAAAAATATAATTTCAGAAGCATCCCTACAAGCATAAGAGCATGGAGGCAAGTAACTACGAATAATTATAGGTAAGGAAAGACATCGAAAGGGTCCGTCATAATCCCACAGCTTTAGAAGAGTCAAGGGTTCTCCCCAAGTACTACAATGAAAGACTAGCTGAGGAAAAAAGGAAGAAGGCTTCGACCGAAGCACAACAACCTAAAGAGGAAATGCTCGTGTAACAACAGTCTCACAACAACATTGTAAGCACTCCAAAGGAAGTGGCACCTACCGTGGCTAATGAACGGGAAGTAAAATNGGAAAGAAAGTAGTTATTCGATAAATGATCCTGAGCTGGTGACATTATGAACGCACTTAAGAGTTTGAAGTTTTATACCTGCAACATATAAAACCATAGAAGATTCTGGTATACGTTAAAAGAAAGAATTGAGCCAGGTCATAGACGATGAATTGAATTGTTAAAGGATTTTATCATGAATATCCCTTAGCGCCTATGAAAGGCTAAAGTAATAACTAATTCCAGGAGTCGCAGATTGGAAGATAGCTTAAGCCTACATAAAGCCTGATCATAAAGAAGAGGAAACTAAAGAGTTACACCGACTAAGTAAAACAGGAGTAAACCAACAGAATATAGACCACGAGATCACTCTTACATAGAAGATGCATAAGATAGATAGTCCAGTACCCATATTTTGTAACGGCTCTACGAAGAAGCCAACTGAAGAGTACCAGCCTCCTAAGAAGTCAGTATGAAGCTCCCACCAGATTATTTATACACCAGAGGTGCAAGTATGATAATAAAGCTTCAATTTATGGATGTGAATTATACCTATGTTGAAGGAATGTCATGAAAGATATACAAGATGTGGTCCAAGATTTTAAGGTAAATAAGGTAAAAGTGAACAACATACGAGATATCAAATGCAGAAGGTTGTAAATAGTCCCTACTTCGGATAGAAGGCTAGAATCGCGGGGATTCAATGTACAAGAATGATAGTGGCATCATCGGTGGCATATCTTCCAGCCTATAGTTTCTAAGTATCGAGGGTTCTAGATAAGAGAGTAAAGAGGAATTGGAGACGATGTGATGTCTCGCTTGACGTTCCAGAATAACACAAGGAAATCTATGGTGCAAGGAACTTGAAAGGAGATTGCAAGTAGTATAAAAAGATATGTGTAGGTCGACAAGCTAATGTGTGGTAGAGCGATATGGTTGTTGCAAGATAGGAGTAAGGAAAAAAAATCAAGTGAGAAGGTGACGAAAGTGGATAAGCCAACGGGATTAAGCCCTTGAAAACAAGAGAGCTGATGGGTTCTATAAGTTATACAAAGCTCAGTATAGCCTAAATGAACTCAGTGAGTCTAAGACTAAATGCATTTAGAAAAGATGAATGCTACTCTAATAGTAGAATGAAGGCATAATTGTGATAGATAAAGGATAACGTATGGGCCTTCGATTGAGTAATGAACTGAAGAGGATTTCATGATTTGTAAGGATTCAAATACCCACATAAGGTAAATCACACTAGGATTCTATGAAATACGATTATGGAATTATAGTATCGTATCACCCTGTTACATCCCACATTTTTGTACGTTTACGTTTCGTCATAAGCCAATCGACGTAAGATCGGGAATGAGATTTTTTTGAGATTATAAGAATTATGCTCTTTCAAACAAGTGATAAGTAAATTCGTGAAGGTGATAGGGGGAGCAAGTCAAAAAAATGAATTTTCGTCCGAGTTTGGCATGTTGGGATAAAATACGGCCCGAGCTAAAATACTCGGTATTTATGGACTAGTGACGTACGATGTACCACATGACCATGATAATAAGGTGTATGAGGCATATGAAGAGTGAGTAGTATTTTAAATAAATGGAAATAATTTTCAATTATATGGGCAATTGATTAATTATTGGGTAATGGAACATTACCTAATTAATTAATAACTAGTGGTGGATTAATTACAAACTTTGGATAAGGTTAAAGCCTCCCACGTGGAAGCAAAGGGAGAAAGACCTAATGACTATTAACTGAGACTACTAATTTATAAAGACACTTGGACAATATTTTTTGCCATTAAAAATATGTAGAAAGAAAGTTAGGATTAGTCATCTTTACAAATTCTTTCAATTGAAATTAAATACAAAGGTGCCTAGATAATTTAAACTATCAACATTCTCTTTCCAACAAAATGTCTTGCAACATTTTGGTATCAAACAGATGCTATATACCATTTTAAACAAATTTCCTAATTCAACCATTCTCTTTCCAATCCAACAAGAATTATTGGAACTTTAGCAACATAAAATTTGTGATTCTAACGGAGTACGGTGTAATCTTTTTCAAGAACATCATACAGATGTTTTCCTAGTCCAGGTATGTTAAGGCTATCCCTTCTTTATTTTGGCATGATCTATACGACGCAAGCGAAACGAGCAAATGCACAACGTCCATAAATTACTCTATTCCTAGAAATGCTAGAGATGTGTATATTCTTATTCTCCCATATGTCATATTATTCTATCATCTGTTCATGGGTCTCAAAAATGCGTAAGTTGGTAAAATTTACTTCATGGTATTAATCAGAGACAAAATGGTCTTACGACGTACCGAGAGATTCTATTAACGTATGTCATATGCATTTCATAAATTTATACATGCATATTTACCCATGACCAGATGGCGTTATATACGCATATATATATGTATATATATGTATATGGGATATTGGAAAGGTTATGGCGTTATATACGCACCACCACCTGATCAGCTGGTATACATTGATGATTATTCCCACAGTGGCCGAGATGATATGATGGGATGCCCTCAGAGGCTTGATGATGTTATGAAACATGTACCTATGCACGATATGATGTTCATACGCATATGCATGTCACTATAATTATTTCATGATTTACAAAGTTATCCAGGCTTACAGGTTGAGTCATTTACTCTACATTTCTTCCATGTTTGTTATGTACTTATTTATGTGTCTTACATACTCGGTACATTATTCATACTGACGTCCCTTTTGCCTGGGGACGCTGCATTTTATGCCTGCATGTTCCAATAGACAGGTCGAGAGTTCTCCAAGTAGGCCATCAGATCAGCGGAAGATGTTGGTGCGCTCCATTTGCTCCGAAGTTGCTTTTTGGGTCAGTTCAATTAGTACATGTATTGATTGGAATGAAGGGACTGTATTGGTAAAAAGGAGCTTCACACGTGTAATAAATCTAGATGACTCAGCAGTCTACGTGGAGCAATGAAGATACGACAGCTGGACGGGACTCTATGAAGAGGTATGAGGCAAAGAGGCACGGTAAATCACACCCACAGGTTAATTAACTACGTAAGTCTCAACCTGATTGAGAAGATGAACAGACACGGTCAAAATGTATCTGGGAAAAATAAAGGGCAGATTTAGAGATCTTCAATAGTGATCCACAAATTACACAACATTCATGCAACAGTTACGGTTGGTCATTGTAACGTAACATTAATGTCATAATTAATCATTAATTCTCAATCACTAAAAAGGGTAGACGTTACATTAGCAGATTCCTTATATAAGGGAGTAAAATATAACATGTAAGGACACATTCGAACTACTATTGCAATACACATACTTTTTGTGCATCTTACTACTTTCCATTTACGAGTTTACTTATAATCATTAGCTTATTCCTTGGTTAGCAGAAGCCCGTGTTTTTCTTAAAATAGCTTTTTCCAAAGAATCCAATTCTTTGGTTAAATAAATTAGTTCCGTTACCGAGAATCTGATAATCTTTGTTTGATTTTTAAGCGATATCCTCTGAACTATGTCGAAATCGAACGAAAACAACCATCAAAGGAATGGAACCCCAGTTCCACCACCTTTAGGAACCCAACGTGACTCAAGGGAACAATCCCCAGAAAGATCCAATAACAACAATGATAATAATGATCAAACGGTAGAACAAGACCGGGTAAAGCAAATGATTGCAGAGTATGTGAGCCAGGCTTTGCAAGAATTTACGAGGGGATTACCAAAAGGGTCACCTGCAACATTGACACTAATACCATCACCATGGAGAACAAGATCGGGTAAAGCAAATGACTTGTTTTACCACCGGAGTGAAGGACAAAAACATAACAAAACAAGAAATTGAGTTGGTCATAGTTAAAAAGTTTGGAGAAACACTTACCAAAGGGGCGCTAACCTGGTATTCTCTTCTCCCTGAAAACTCTAGTGATTCTTTTGCTGAGCTTGTAGATTTTTTCATAAAGGTAAACTCCGGTGCGCAAAAAGTCGAGAAAAGGATGAAGGACATCTTTAAAATAAAACAAGGAGACACGTAATACTTCGTGAATTTTGTAGACAGGTTTCAACGAGAAAGAATGCACCTACCAAGGGTGCCTGGTAATTGGGCAGCCATGGCATTCGAAAGTAATCTAAATGAAAAAATCTCAGAAGCCACGAGGAGACTCAAGGAAAGCTTGAGAGAATTCCCAGCTACAACGTGGAACGATGTTTATAACAAGTATAGTACTAAACTTCGAATAGAGGAAGATACCATTGCTCGTTCGAAAGATGACGATTATACCAGATCCAGACGGTCCAAATCAGATAGGAGACCAGGTAAAAATAGGTACGATCCTTAATTGGGACCATGGGGACGTGAAACTCATCCCAGGTTCGAAACAACCATGTTAGATTATGGACCACAAAGCAGAGATGCGGGTTCGTCCTCATCTAGATCCATAAGGGATCGAGATGAACGACCTAGAGGTAATGCACAAATTTGGGATCACACCTTCAATGTAAGTACCTCATTATTAAGAAATATGGGTGATATGTCCCAAAGAGATGAGGTCGAACCCGAATAAGAGGAACCCAGATCTCTGGTGTGAATTCCACAATGATCATGGACATAGAACTACAGATTGCAGATTTTTGCAAGGTGAGGTAGAACAATTATTGAAACAGGGCTATTTGACAGAATTGTTTACTGAAAAAGGTAAACATGCATACATGAATAAAACGCAGGAGCCCCCAAAACCTCCATCTTCAAAACGAACCGTCAACGTGATACACGGAGATGAAGAAGTAAATGGAGTGGTATGCAAAACGACCACGAAGTTCACAATTATACACGGAAAGCGGGTTCGTGAAAATGTAGAAGTAGACGATATAACCTTCGATGATGCAGATATCGGCGGACTACTGCTTCCTCACAACGATGCTCTGGTAATATCCTTACTTATTCATCACACTAACGTAAAAAGAGTGTTGATTGATTCAGGTAGTTCAGTCAATATCATTTTTCTAAGAGTCGTGGAAGAAATGCTATTGGGAAATCAAGTAATCCCAAAGGGACGAGCCATATCATGGTTTGATAACTCTACGGTTATAACAAAAGGGGAAATTGAACTTAGCAATTATGCTGAGGGAATAATCAAAAATACCAGGTTCCAAGTCATCGATACTGACATGGCTTATAATGTAATCATGGGAAGGCCATGGATCCACGACATGAAAGAAATACCCTCCACCTTGCATCAGGTAATTAAATTCCCCTCTGAATAGGGGATTCAACAAATTACAGGCGATCAGCAAACGACGAGAAATATAAATTTTGTGGTACACTACAACAAAAAAATAGAGGTGGAAGAATCAAAGGATATGGAAATCTCTCAAGCATGTGACACCGCCCAAACATGCATGGAAGAAATTACTGCCCAAATAGGTATGGAAGGTATTACTGCTGAAACAGTTATGAAACAAAATACACACGAGAAAGTGAATCAAGTCACCACGGAAGATGCATTGGACCACACAAATATAGATTCCAGACCAGACTTCATTAATGAACCGGAGGAAGAAGAGCACATCAAAACAACTATGGAAGAGCTCGAAGATGTTCCATTTTTTGAACAAAAACCTGAACAGAAAGTGTATATAGGCACGAGGCTGAGCCCCGATCGAAGAGGTAAGTTAATTGATTATTTAAAGGCTAACGCAGATTGCTTTGCGTGGCCCCACTCGGATATGACATGTATCCCACCAGAAGTGATGACTCATAAACTAAATGAAGATCCATCCTTAGTACTTGTTAATTAGAAGAAAAGTAGGCAAGGACCATTCAAGAACCAAGTGATTGACGAAGAGGTACAAAAACTCTTGAAGATTGGTTCGATACGAGACGTAACGTACCCTAACTGGCTAGCTAACTCTGTCGTGATACCTAAAAATAATGGAAAATAGAGAGTATGTGTAGATTATATTGACTTAAATCAAGCATGCCCCAAAGATTCATTCCCATTACCACATATAGATCAAATGATTGATGCCACCGCAGGTCATGAATTGTTAAGATTTCTAGATACGTATTCTGGTTATAATCAGATTAAAATGGATCCTTCAGACGAGGAAAAAACCTCCTTTATTACAAATAGGGGGACTTATCGTTATAAAGTTATGCCTTTTGGCTTAAAAAATGCTGGAGCCACCTATCAAAGGCTAGTCACCAAGATGTTCTAGGAACATCTGGGAAAAACGATGGAAGTTTACATCGATGATATGCTTGTAAAATCAACACGGGCGGAAGACAATTTCCAGCACCTCTCTATTACTTTTGACATTTTATGCAGGTATAATATGAAGTTGAATCCAGAAAAATGCGCTTTTGGCATAACATCAGGTAAATTCTTGGGTTTCCTTGTATCAAATAGGGGAATAGAGGTAATCCTGATCAAATCAAAATAAAGATATAGAAGAAATACATGATGTACTTATAAACAAAAAAGAAGTTCAAAGACTAACCGGAAGAATTGCGGCCTTAGGAAGATTTATTTCCAAATCTTCCGAGAAAAGTTTTAAATTCTTTGTAGTTCTCAAAAAGCAATATCGGTTCGAATGGACTGAAGAATGTCAAAAGGCTCTCAAAGACCTAAAAGCTTATCTTTCAAAACCTTTGTTGCTGTCAAAGCCAAGGGAGGGGGAAAGGCTATACGTCTACCTTGCAGCCTCGAAAATTGCTGTAAGTGTAGTATTGGTAAGGAAGAATAAAGGTAACCAATCTCCTATTTATTATGCAAGTAAGACATTACTAGATGCAGAAACTAGATATCGACATATAGAAAAGTTAATTTTAGCTCT
This sequence comes from Nicotiana paniculata, assembly GCA_005239505.1. Lineage (NCBI taxonomy): Eukaryota > Viridiplantae > Streptophyta > Magnoliopsida > Solanales > Solanaceae > Nicotiana > Nicotiana paniculata. The sequence goes on from ML313281.1 coordinate 43,023, forward strand.
AATCATGGCATCTAGAAAATTAAGGCCATACTTTCAATGTCATCCAATCACAGTTGTGACCTCGTATCCATTAAGAAACATACTGCATAAACAAGAACTATCAGGAACATTAGCCAAGTGGGACATAGAATTAAGTGAGCATGAAATAATATATCATCCTAGGTCTTCAATCAAGTCTCAGATGTTAGCTGATTTTGTCGCTGACTTTAGTAATAGCATTGTCCCTGAAGTGGAAAAAGAGTTACAACTCTTCAATGGTGCTAATTCGGGTCTATGGACCCTATTTACTGATGGATCTTCCAATATAAAAGGTGGCGGCTTAGGCATAGTCTTAATATCACCCGCGGGTGAAAAGACCCGACAGGCCATCATATGTTATGCTATAACTAACAATGAAGCAGAGTACGGAGTTGTTATTGGAGGATTAGAACTCGCACGAGAGATATCAATCGAGCAAATTGTAATCAAAAGTGACTCCCAACTGGTAGTAAATCAGATGTAGGGAACTTACATCGCTCGAGAAAATCGGATGCAACAATATCTACAAAAAGCACGAGAGCTCGTGAGACAATTCAAAACATGGAAGGTAGTACAAATACCCAGAGAGGAAAATACAGAAGCAGATGCATTAGCTAACCTCGCAGCAGTCGCGGAAGTAACAAACACATACAATGTAATTGTCGCTCATCTATTCCATTCAGCGATCGACCAGGGTAGAAATAAGGTATCTTTCAACAATTTAACCTGGGATTGGAGAAACTAAATCCTAAATTTTTTGACCGTACCTGAAGACAAGAAAACAGCTCAAGCACATCGCCGCAAAGCTGCACGGTACTGCCTCATTCACAACTCATTATATCGCAAGATGTTCGGAGGGCCCCTGGCACAATGCCTCGGACCTAGTAAAACAAATTTTGTGATGAAAGAACTCCACGAAGGACACTGTGGAAATCACTCAAGTGTGAGATCCTTAGTGACAACCCTAATCAGAGCTGGATACTATTAGCCTAAGATGGAAGAAGAGGCCGAGAACTTCGTATCCAAATGCGACAGGTGCCAAATGTTTGCCAATAACATGCATTGACCAGTGGAATTATTGAATCCAACAATATCCCCATGGCCCTTCATGAAATGGGGTATGGACATAGTGGGACCTCTTCCCACAACTAAAGGACAGGTACGGTTTTTGCTCTTGCTAATCGACTATTTTAAAAAATGGGTAGAGTCAGAAGCGTTCAAACAGATGTGAGAAAAGGAAGTTAAAAGTTTATTATGGTGAAACATAATATGCCGCTTTGGGATACCAAAGGAGATCGTGTGTGATAATGGCCCACAATTCATAGGCTCGCAAATCACAGAATTCTTCGGAAGCTGGCAAATTAAACAGATCACCTCAACGCCATACCATCTCGTGGCTAATGGTCAAGCTGAGTAAACGAATAAAGTCATCATCAACAATCCAAAGAAGCGGCTAGATAGAGCCAAAAGAAACTGGCCAGATGGGTTACCATCGGTACTATGGGCATACAGAATAACTTCAAAAATAGCCACGGGAGAAACTGTATTCGCACTTGTCTATGGCTCAGAAGCCTTAATACCTGTGGAGATTTGCGAACCAAGCATAAGGTTTACAACAGCCACGGAGGAAGCAAACAATGACGAATTGAGGACCAATCTGGACCTGCTCGAACCACGGAGAGAAGTATCACTAATACGGATGGCAACTCAAAAAAAATCATAGAGCGTTATTACAACCGTATAGCTCATCTCAGGTACTTAAAGATTAGGGACTTCGTCCTGAAAAAAGTCTTTCAATCAACAAAAGAAGCAGGCGCAGGAAAACTAAGTCCAAATTGGGAAGGACCCTACAAAGTCCGAGGCATAGCTGGAAAGGGCGCTTACGAGCTAGAAGCTAGGGACGACAGAATCCTACCAACAAGTTGGAATGCCATCCACTTGAGGAAGTACTACTTCTAAGGAAAAGAAGTTGATATACCCGGTTAGGTATCACACGTTCGATTTTATTTTGAACATTTTAAAATCTTACTAACCTTTATAGGTGATAGGCATAAAGCTAACCAGTCACCAGATGATTATATTAGACCTTCAAAGATGCGAGGAAGTAACTAAATTCCCGGTCTAGGGTTACACTTTCTGATGGACGTTTTAAAGGTTTAAGCAATCATCATCTAAAAACTATACACCTTCGAGTCCAGTATGTTTTTCCTTTTCAGGAAAAGGATCACAAGGAAGGAATAGTCAAGTGCTCGAGAATTCATTCTTCAAAGCTCAAACACTTGGGGGACTATACAGTATGGAAGGAAAAGACGAAGCAAAAAAAAGACTATCAAAAAAGTCAAAGCTCGAAGCCTGAAGATCCATCTACCCAACAAGTCAAGTGATACGAGCAAAATTGAAAGAGCTAAAGACTCAAACACAAAGCCTAATCCAAAAAAACTTTGAATATGTTCAGGATAAAAGGCAAAATGTTAGATGCGAGGAAGAAATGCGCATCTTTATACTTATTCAAAATGTCAGACTGTTGTAACTAAAAACAGTTACGAAATCTTTGTACTCATATAACTCTTATCAAATAAAACAGTTACGGATGTAAGAGCATTTCCCTCATGTTTATTGAAAACTGTTACAAAACAAAAACAGTTGCGGGTGAACACCCCAACTTGAATAAAAACTGTTACGAATGAAAAATAGTTGCTCTCCTGTATTAACTCGAAAAAACTGTTACATACGAAAAACAGGTACGAAATACAAGTGTATATCAAATCTGTTAAAAGAAAGCAGTTGCAACATGAGTTTTAGACGATAATCAAACACACGTAAAATGTTGTGAAAGTTCCAACAAAAAAAAACTTTCCTCAGAAACATTCTTAAACATGTGAAAAATTCCTATCACTCTATTGCATTATTACACCTTTATGAAGTTGAGACGTCTTCTTCATTAAGTGTCGATCAAGAAAGGGCCCTCTTTCATAAATTATGCCTACTACACAAAGGCACACATTTAATATGACACCATACCTATTATGAAAAGGTACGAGTTATTTAAAGCATTCTATACGCAATACTCGGAGGTAAAACTAAAACCTCGAAAAATAAAGCATGCAAAAAAAGACATAAAGAGTGAAACAAAAACTCAACGGAAAACAAAAGTCATACTTGCATTAATATATTAAACGGCTAAGTAAAAACTAAGTATTAATTTATACTTAGCCGTATAGAGTGTTTTATACATTGAGGTGCCCCTAAGTTGTCATTTGGGGAATTTAAATAGATCCAAATTTACCCCCGATGGGACTGGGGGTAACCATCAACTGAGACAAAGAAAAAAAGGGTAGGTACCAACTTCTTAAACTTCATCAAGAGGGGGCTTGAGTTCACTAGCAGAAGGAGCAGGAGCGGCTTGGGACGAAGAGACTTGAGCAACAAGAGCCTCACTTTCAGATGAAGAGAGATTCTGACCTTGTTGAGCCTTCTCAATGGACTCCTTTATTTTTGAAATTTCAGTATTAAGGTTGAAATTCTCTCGGCTCATTTCAGTCAATGTGTCGAGGCGAGAGTTCATATACGCCCAACTAACATCGACATCTTCCCTATTTTCAAGAGCTTCGTAATCCTTCTCCCATAGCATAACTTCAGCTCTTAGTTCATCCCTCTCAGTCACAGCAGCATCATTAGAGGCCCTTAAAGGAGCGAAAGACTTTTCCAGGAATTCTACTTTCTCCAAAGAGTTACGGAGATCCTCCTGGGTCTGAGTAAGAGATTGCACTAGTTCGCCCGAATACTCATTCTTTTGGTCTAGTAAGGTCTTCAAATTCCTGACCTCTTCAGAGGCACGCGACAGCTGCTCCGCGAATGAGGACTCTAGGACGCTCTTATCCTTGTCTTCCTAATAAGAGGATGCCCTCTCCAGAGACAACTCTACCGTTAAGACCCTCACCTGCTACTTCAAGGTTGGCCAGACGTTTTAAAGAGACTACCCTCTGCTTGAACTTCTCTCATCACTTGCCTCATCTCTCCGCTGGAAGACCGTATTTCTGTAACAGAAGGCACGGAAGAATGTAGAGATGCAGGAGCCACGGGCGAGTAAGTCTGAGGGGCCGAAAAAGCCACGGGATAGGGAGCAACAATAGAAGCAGGGATAGACACGGAAGCAGGAGAAATAACTGGAACAGTTGAAGGGAGTTCTCTAAGAGAAAGAGAGAAAACAGCCAAGGGAGCTTCATCAGCAACAGAACCAAAGCCTTCACAGAACAATTGGCCAACAGATTCATGCGTGGGAGACGGAGTAGCATCCTCGGAGGCAGAAAGTCCAACTTCAGGCACGGAAGACACAATGACAGGTATAGACTCGTCTTCAGAGACGACCTTCCTTTTGCGTGACCTATGGACCAAAGTACCCTCCTCTTCCTCATCTTCTCCCGAGGTCCTTGACCCAATTGCTTTTGACTTTGATGAAGAAGAGCCTGAAATGATCTCCTGGGCCTGAGCCAAGGATAACTTGGGAACAGACGCGGATGCAGAAAATCCACGACCAGGAAACCCTGCCAAAAAGAAAGGGTTAAATAATGCTCAAAAGAATAAACAAGTACAAACAAAAACTTCACTTACCATGAGTATTAACTCTCCAACCAATCCTCTCATAGAGGTACTTCCATGAACGTTCTTCTAACGGAGCGATTAACAAAAGCTTTTCTACCCAATCTTTGAAACCGGAGACATTCTCGACGGTTCCCATAATTGCTGCAAAAAGAAGAAACAACTGCAATATTGATAAAATATTTAAAGCAAAAAGCAAGGAATGTGAGCAAAAATGTACTCACGTGCAATATTCCACTTCTTAGGGAAGGGAAGATTCTCTTCACCTACTAAACCAGCAGTAGGAACATCAACATACCAAAGAAACCAACCTCGATCCTTATCATCTTCAGAAGTCACTAAAACCCTTTTACTCCTAGCAGCTAGGGTAAAAATTCCCTGACGGAACAACATTGGGGAATAGAGGTGAATAAGATGATGAAAGGTAACGGGGATCGAAGCTAAAGTAGCCAAATATCTAAGACATGCAATGACTCTCCATACAAGAGGACCGACTTGTCCCAAGCAAATTTTGAGAAATCGACAGAACTCTATGGTTACTGGGTCAATGGGAGGCTTGAACCCTAATGTAAAGGGATATGTATAAGAAAAATAATGCCCCATCTCGTAAGATGTTATTCTTTGATTACTGTTTGGAATGAATATAGGAAAGTCGGAACTCCAATAACAGTCCCTGCGTATAAGAGGAATTAAACCTTCAGTGAGTTGGGTAGGGTACTTGTCAACACTATCAAGAGACGACAATGAAGAAACCTGATCTCTAAGGGCCTGCCTATCCCTAGCAAAGGTGAACTCCGCAGGTACTATTTCATCGACCCTTAGTTCGCGTAAAGGTTTGTGACGTTCTCTACCTTTGGACGAGGATCTAGAAGCCCTAGCCCTCGTAGAAGTTAAAGACCTAGAAGAGGGAGAAGAAGTAAGTTGAGAAGAGGAAGAACCCCTTGAAGGAGTAGAACCTAAACTACTTAACCTGCCGCCTCTCCTACTCCGTGTTGGAGCAGAAGAGGGAGTCAAATCATCAACGTTTATGACTCTCTTAGGTTGGTTTGAAGAAGACATATCTACAAAGGCGCGGTAAAATTTCTTTCCAAATAAAGTTTGAAACTCAGAAGTTTTTTGTGAAAGAGAAGAAAAAGGGGTATTTATACTCGAAGACAACCGTCAAAAAATGGAAAAAACAATGATGTGAAAGCCATAATTGAAGATGTTACTTCATGACTGATGCAGCCGCAAGAAAGCCCTAAAAGATGCTGAACAACTGCAGAACCAACCCGGGAATTCCACTTGGCATAAGCATTAAATGGAAGTGACAAGCAACGGTTACGAACAGAAAAAGATGCAATGATTCGAGTGAAGCGGCGGTAAAATATTCCCGCCATAAATGAGTATCCACTTACCAAATATTAAATTGATAAATATATGGTAAGTGGAGAGACTATCTGTATTGGTAAAAAAGAGCTTCACACGTGTAATAAATCTAGATGACTAAGCAGTCTACGTGGAGCAATGAAGATACGATAGCTGGACGGGACTCTATGAAGAGGTATGAGGCAAAGAGGCACGGTAAATCACACCCACGATTTAATTAGCTATGGAAGTCTCAGCCTGATTGAGAAGATGAAGAGATACGGTCAAAATGTATCTGGGCAGAATAAAGGGCAGATTCAGAGATCTTCAAATTAATGATCCACACGTTACACAACATTCACGCAACAGTTACGGTTGATCATTGTAATGTTACATTAATATCATAATTAGTCATTAATGCCCAATCACTGAGAATGGTAGACGTTACATTAGGAGATTCCCTATACAAGGGAGTAAAAATAAAACCTGTAAGGACACATTCGAACTACTATTGCAATACACTTACTTTTTGTGCATCTTACTACTTTCCATTTACGAGTTTACTTACAATCATTAGCTTATTCTTTGGTTATCAGAAACTCATGTTCTTCTTAAATTAGCTTTGGGAAAAGAATCCAATTCTTTGGTTAAATAAGGACCCTATCCCGGTCTTTATGATATTATTTATTCTTATAGGCTTGTAGACAGATGTCATGTATGTGAGATTTTGGTTGGCCTTATCGGCCTATGTTTAGTGTACGAGTGATCATTTTGGTCTTATAGTCCCATATGTGTTATGTATAAGTTGATATTACATGTTTTATTCTAGTTATCCTACGGCATCCTTTCTTCCTCATTTACCTATGATAGCATGATACGAAAATATACGTTATGTGGGTACTCGGTTAAGTAAGGTACCGGGTGCCCGTTGTGGCCCATCGGTTTGGGTCGTGAAAAAAGTGGTATCATAGCAGTTCTATCCTAGGGAGTCTACAAACCATGTCTAGTAGATTCTTGTTTATGGGTGTGTCGTGCACCACACTTATAAGCAGGAGACTATAGGGAATTTAGGACTGTCACTCTTTCTTCTTACTCCAGATCGTGTCATAGAGCTCAATTTTAAGAACTCAATTTTATAACTCTATCTTATTCATAATACGACGATACTTACATCCAGAAAGACGGTTGGTAAGGGATATAGTTGTGGAAGATTTGAGTCAGAGGAACTCGATTTTTACATCATGTTTATGGTGGATAAATATGAAGTATTCAGCAGACCATGTGTATACTAAGATGTGTAAGCTTCTTGGTAAGCATCCCTAAGGCAATGATGTCTATCCGCTCTTACGGTAACCAGGAATAAGAGACTCGGAAGGTAGACACAAGTTTCAACAAGTAACAGAAGCAAGGTGAAGAAGGGTATGAGGTACCCAGTTAATGAAGATTACCAATATTTACTATTCAAGAAGAGAAATATAAGCATTTTGAGATACATTCTATTGTAACAGAGGTATGTACAATTAGTCACACCCATCTCAATTATGCTCCATGGGAGCAAACAAAAATAGTTAAGAGAAGGACGAATATCAGGAACCGACTGGGATTAGAGTAACCCAAAATGATGGTTGGATTGCTAGTGTTAGTTGACATTTCCGAAGGATATTGTAAATGTTCTAATATATCTCCTAGTAAGACACCTAGATGGTGCACTCTAAACTAGTACAGCTAGATATGAGTACTACAAAGATAGGCACTGGAAGCCCTTAAGGGATAAACATTACCTTAGTATGGCTCTCGTCCCTAGTAGGAAATAAGAAAAGAGTTAATGAAGCATTATGAGTAAAAGCAAAAGAATGTCTTGTTCGAGTTTTCAGAGTAAAGTACTAAACATAGATGTTAGCGGGAAATAAAAAGAGAGTTAATGAAGCATTATGAGTAAGATGTGGTAAATGGATGATATTCAAGATGTGATACATGGATGACAACGGTAGGTCAAAAAATGACAGTATTACAGAGTCTACAGTCAAGTGAAGGAAAAGAGGAAAGGTGACAGGCCTTGAGACAACAAAAGAGTATAGGAAAATGAGGAATAAGTTTGTGACTCCAACGCGACTACCAGAAGGGAGAGTTAAACCCAGATTAATAGAAATCACTATGGGCTGGTGAACAATATAAACTAAGCATGAATTAGGGATTGAGTACTTTGATAATAGTCAGCATCATGAGAATTTCATAGTGTGTTCCGGTGATAATAGAAGGGACAACATAAGAAAATTCGTGAGAAATTCAGAGAATGGTCATTCAGGAAGACGCTTTCCTAAAGCAAGCAATGTGAGCGTAGTTAAGCTCAAGGGACTGTATTTCAAGTTATACTAAGTGTCACTCTGGTGAGCAAGGAATTTCGTTATCCTAGGTGCAGAAGGATTACCGCAAGGCGAGTAAGGGTCGTCGATGATGTGAAAAGAAGCCAAAGATAAAGAGGTAAAACATGTATGGGTAGATCATCGTGGCTCCAACTCTTAGTACTCCCCTAAAAGGGGGAATATGGAATGATATGGCATTAAGTCAGAATAAGTGGTTATAGTAACTACGGAATGGTAAAGGAAGAATGCGATAAATGAGAAAGGGATGAGATTGCACTTATTCAAAGACTAATGATATACTACGATTCCAGAACATTATGCAAGCACGACGTCAAGGAGAGGAAGTAAGGGTTTTGGCCTGGGATGTTTTGATAAAAAAGGAGCCAGTGCGAGAAGTAAGTTAAGACAAAAGGAGTAACCCAAGAAATATTACATGGAATATTAATATGAGAATGGGCCAACGAGTAATTAGCAATTTATTCATGAAGAGCCTAGTTATGGCTAGACAGGAGGTTACAGACAAGTCAGCAGATCGTGTAAGATAAACACAGTAAAAACTAACATGGAGAATTCAGCCTCGCAGTAATGTCATTATAATACTTGAGATATAGTCAAATAGGAGTCGGGGTAGTTAAAGGTACCGTATGAGTGTTAGGGAATAAAAGAAAGTGCCACTAGTAAGGCAGTCAAAATATTAGTTCAGAAGCAACCCTACAAGCACAAGGGCACGAAGGTAAACAACGACAGATGATTATAGGTAAGGAAGGACATCAAAAAGGTCTGTAATAAGCTCATAGCTTTACGAGATTCAAGAGTTCTCCCTAAGTACTACAACGAAATACTAGCTGAAGAGATAAGGAAGAAGGCTTCAACCTCAACATAACGACCTAAAGAGGGAATGGTCTTGTAACAACAGTCTCGCAACAACATTGTAAGCACTCCAAATTAAAGTGGCACCTACCGTGGATAATGAACGGGAAGTAAAATTAAAATTAATATGTGAGATTATATGAGTTGTATGAAAACTCTGGCAAGTGTAGGCACTAAGATAGCTAAGTTGGACGCAACAAGGGGTAGAAAGACCAGGAAAAGTAATAGCTTACGCTGAAAGAAAGCTAAGATGGAACGAAAGAAATTATTCGATCAATGATACAGAGTTAGTTACACTATGAACGCACTAAAGATTTCAGAGTATTATCCATGCAGCATATATGTTGGCAATCGTACAGTTGTAGATGACTCCGATGTAAGTTGAAAGAAAGAATCAAGTTTAGGTCATGGAAAAAGGATTGAATTGTTAGATGATGGTATCATGGGTATTCCATAGCGTCCACGAAAGGCTAAAGTAACACCATGAGCCGCAGATCGGAAGATAGCTTAAGCATAAAGGATCAAAAGGATAAGGAAACTAAAGAGCTACATCAACAAAGTAAATTCGGAGTTTGATTACTAAACCCAAAAAATTATAGAGATCATGATTGAGAATATTGTAGGATTACTGTTAAATATCAGAGGTGCAAGAAAGATAGTACAGTACCCATGTTCTATAACAACTCTACGATAAAGCCCGTTAGAAGGGTACTGGCCTCATAAGGAGTCAGTATGAAGCTCCCACCAGATGGTGTATGCACCAGAGGTGCAAGTATTATAATAGATGTATTGGTAAAAAAAGAGTTTCATACATAAGCCAGCTTTTGACAGCTCATCCAGTCGCGTGGACACAGGAAAACGCGACAGCTGCATGAGATTCTTTGAAGAGGTACGGTACAAAGAGGCACGGTTCAGTAAACCCACAAACTTATCAGTCACGGGAAACACAACTTGATCAAAATGGGAGAGAGGCATGGTGAGAATGAATCTCGACAAAGCTACGGGCAAATTTAAGGACCCACAATTGATTACTCGAACGTTATGTAACCGAATCCCAATTATCGTTATCCTTTGTGACGCCTCATTAATGTCATAACTAGTATTAACCATATCAAGAGTCTTACGTTATAAGAATCTCCTATATAAGGGAGGGGAATACAGCTTGTAAAGGCATCTGCTTCCCAAATACAATTAACTTCGATTTTTTATATTTCTGCAATACTGTCTATTATTCATTTTTCTCCATTACCTTGATTATCAGTAACTTGTATTTATCTTAAAAATAAGCTTTAGTCAACAGTATCTTGAAAAAGCACGAGAGCTCGTGAGACAATTCAAAACATGGAAGGTAATGCAAATACCTAGGGAGGAAAATGCAGAAGCAGATGCACTAGCTAACCTCGCAGCAGTCATGGAAGTAACGAACAAAGACAATACAATTCTCGTTCAACTATTTCATTCAATAATAGACCAGGACAGGAATGAGGTAACTTTCAACAACCTAACTTAGGACTGGAGAAAGGAAATTCTTATTTTTTTGCAGAATGGCACCGTACCTGAAGACAGGAAAGCAGCTCAAGCACTTCGCCACAAACTTGCACGGTACTGTCTTATTCTCAACTCACTTTATCGCAAGATTATCAGAGGACCCTTAGCTAAATGCCTCGGACCTAACCAAATGAAATTTGTGATGAAAGAAGTCCACGAAGGACACTGTAGAAATCACTAAGGGGCTAGATCCTTAGTAAAAACACTAATCAGAGCCGGATACTATTGGCCTAAGATGGAAGAAGAAGCCAAGAATTTCGTATCCAAATGTGACAGATGCCAAAGGTTTTCCAATAACATGCATCGACCAGAGGAATTATTACATCCAATAATATCCCTATGGCCTTTCATGAAATGGGGTACGTACATAGTGGGACCTCTTCCCACAGCTAAAGGACAGGTAAGATTTTTACTCGTACTAACCAACTATTTTACAAAATGGGTAGAGGCAAAAGCGTTCAAACAAGTGCAAGAAAAAGGAAGTTAAAAGCTTCTTATGTCAAAACATAATATGCCGCTTTGGAATTCCATAGGAAATCGTGTGTGATAATGGCCCACAATTCATAGGCTCGCAAATCACAGAATTCTTCGAAAGTTGGCAAATCAAGCAGATCACTTCAACGCCGTACCACCCCGTGGCTAATGGTCAAGCTGAGTCAACGAATAAGGTCATCATAAATAATCTAAAGAAGCGGCTGGATAAAGCCAAATGAAATTGGCCTTATGAGTTACCAGCGGTACTATGGGCATACAGAACAACTTCAAAGATAGCCACGGGAGAAACTCTGTTCGTACTTGTTTATGGCTCAAAAGCCTTAATTGGCGAACCAAGCATAAGGTTCGCAACAACCATGGAAGGTGAAAATGACGATGAATTAAGGACCAACCTGGACCTGCTCGAACCACGTAGAGAAGAAGCATTGATAAGGATGGCAGCTCAAAAAACAAATCATAGAGTGTTATTACAACCGTAAAACTCATCTCAGGTACTTTATGATTGGGGACTTCATCCTCAAAAAAGTTTTTCAATCAACTAAAGAAGCAGGTGCAGGAAAGCTAAATCCAAATCAGGAAGGACCTTACAAAATTCGAAGCATAGCTGGGAAATGAGCCTATGAGTTGGAAGCTGTGGACGGCAGAGTTCTACCAACAAGCTGGAACACCATCCATCTAAAGAAGTATTATTTCTAAAAGACAAGAATACCCCCCGTCAGGTATCACACGTTCGATTTTATTTGAACATTTAAAAAATGTTGCTAACTTTTTTAGATGATAGGCACAAATCTAACCCATAACCAGATGATAATATTAGACCTGAAAAGATGCGAGGAAGTAACACAATTCCCGGTCTAGGGTTACTTTTTGTGATGGACGTTTTAAAAAGGGTTAAGCAGTCATCATCTAAAAAACAATATACCTTCGAGTCCGGAATGTTTTTCCTTTTTAGGAAAAGGACCACAAGGAAGCAATAATCAAGTGCTCAAGATTTCATTCTTCAAAGCTCAAACACTTGGCGGACTATACGGTATGGAAGGCTAAGATGAAGCAAAGAAGACTATCAGAATGTCAAAAGCTCGAGCCTGAAGACCCATCTACCCAACAAGACAAGAGACACGAGCAAAATCGAAAGAAATCAAAAGAGCCATCCAAATACAAAGCCTAATGAAAAAATCAAAAACCTTCGAACATGTTCAGGTTGAAAGGAAAAATATTAGTCACGAGAAAGAAATGTACATCTTTAAACTTATTCAAAACTGTTATCAAATTAAAATAGTTACGAATAAGAAAAACATTTCCCTCGCACTTATTAGAAAACTGTTTCCAATACAACTGCGGGTAAAAACCCCAATCTTTACAAAACTGTTACTAATAAAAAATAGTTGTTTCCTTGTATTAATATCGAAAAACTGTTACCTATGAAAAACGGTTACACAATACAAGAGTATATCAAATCTGTTAAACAAAAACAGTTGCAAGCATGAGTTTTAGACGATAATCAAACACATGTAAAATGTCATGGAAGTTCAAACAAGAAAAACTTTCATTGGAAACATTCTTAAACATGTATAAAATTTCTATCACTCTTTTGCATTATCATGAAGTTGAGACGCCTTCTTTATGACAATTATAAAGGGCCCTCTTCCATAAACTATGTCTATTACAAAAAGGCACACATTTAATATGACACCGTGCCTATTACAAAAAGGTACGAGTAGTCCAAAGCATTTCCCGTGCAAAACTCGAAGGTAAAACTAAAACCTCGAAAAATGAATCATGCAACAGACTTAAAGAGTGAAACAAAAACTCAACAAAAGTCGAACCAATATTTATATATTAAAACAGCTAAAACTAAGTATTAACTTATACTTAGCCGTATAAAATTTTTAT
>MDKI01149621.1:0-18920 GCA_005239505.1 Nicotiana paniculata
CCTCCATGAGGTCTCCTCTATCTGGTTCACTTCATCTCTGAAGCCCTCGAGGGTCTGGGCCACACCAACTTGCACCTGTACTCCTGCTTTGGGTTGTTCCCGGCCTCTCCGGTGGGGTTTTGACAAGACCACGCCATATCCACCACGATCTTTGAGTTTCACGGCAGGTTCTCCGGTTATCTGCGGTTCTCTTATGAATCCCTAATTTTTTGCCTAAACCTCTCAGATCCATGGTATTTTTGAACGATTCAAGCCTGTTTCTTTATGTTTTACATTATTCTCGACTAAGTCTTTAAGATTCTTCAATTTTCAAACGTTTTTACTTCCTTTTTAAAACTAGGGTTTCTCGGAACCCTTTTTATGCCTATTTAAAGCTAAGTTTTTCTTTGTGTTTGAGTCGATTCTTTGCATATCATAACTGATTCTATGACTTTTACTAGCTTTTATCTCGTTTATGTTAAAAACCCTAATTTTCCTAGACTTCTATATGTGGTTTTGTGTATTAGCATGATTGTTCGTCTTTCTTTGCTTGATTTTATGTGATTACATTGCATTGAATGTGTTCTATTGAGTTTTCTTAGCCTAACTTATGCTTATGACTATCTGGGTTGTTCAGACTTGCATCTTTCTACTAGCACTTGTTTGACAAGCTGGTTTACTATGTCTGAGCATTCTTGTCTATTTATATGATGAATATAGAATTGTGACTCTTACTTGATCGATTTTGGATTCCATACTTAGGGGGGTTTGATTGACAGACTTTCCTTTAAACCCTCAATTTCTATTCAGAATTAATTGATTCGCCTGTGGTTCTTTATTCTTATTGTCTATTTCCTTAATTAGAATATTTTTGAACTTAGCCTTAATTGTTTACCCTCTACTTAATGAAATATGATTCTTTCCTTATATGGTCGTGTACTAATTTTATTTGCCTTATGTGTTATTGGTTTTACCGTTTGAGTTTTGAAATCCCTTGACTTAAGGGAACCGTGTCATTGATTTCCTGACTGATTGATTCTGAGTCCTTTGATTATAATGCCATTGTGATTCTTACCATATTTTGCTACTCGGTTTTCAACTACAAAAGTCTAGCTTTTCACAAACACACACTCACACACTTGTGGTTAAAAACTTTCTCTCACACTAAAGCTCTCTACTCTATTACTCGGGTTCTTTGTTCTTGTGTACTGTTAGCCGGCTACAAGCCAAGGCTAACCATTGTGCTCTTTCTCTTGTTCTCTCATTCTGCTTGCTTTCCTCTTTACTGGTATGTATTATTTTAAATTTAAAGCTTCATCAACAACATGATTCTCTACTTGTTTCAGTTCTTATTGTTCTCAGTCTGTTTTTACTTATGGTTCTTCTGTGAAACTTGCAACTAGAATACATCCTCAGCATGCTACTATCTTCCTTGTCCTGTGTGTTTTGGGCATCTGTATTAGCTGTTTTCATGATTGTGTTGTACCCCAATCACTTTGTCACGACCCCAGTTCGCCCTCCGTGATTATGTCGTGATGGCACCTAGTCCCTATAACAAGGTAAGCCTAGAAATAAGGAATAACAACATAATTTGCGGAATAATTAAGTAAAAGAAAGCTGAACAATCTAAAAGAAAGACTATATATAAATGTCACTTGGCATATATAACCCAAAATAATACGGAAGTCTACAACATCACCCCAAAACCCGGAAACTCACAGAAACGAGAGGCTAACAGAATATAATACACTGCTCTAACTCCAGAATGTCTATACAACTCTAAGGAAGGATAAACTTTTCACAAAAAAGCTGGAGTAAGATAGAGACTCCTGGTCTGCGGACGCGGCAGATGTACCTCGAAGTCTCTGCTGTAGCTCTCAACCTCGGGGATAGTGCACCTGAGTTGAGGTACCTGGATTTGCACATGAAAAACATGCGCAGGAAAGGGCATGAGTACACCACAACGGTACTCAGTAAGTGCCAAGCCTAACCTCGGCGGGTAGTGACGAGGAAGGTCAGGACCCTACTAAGGTCAAACAATACAATAGGGATTTACAATATGAAAACAGACAGTAATAATGAATACAACAGTGAAGTAAGTCAGGTCAAACAAGGCAATAAGAAAACACAAGAACAGAGTAAACACGGAGTACGAATGGCTCAATAACAAAGGTAACAATAAGGATCTCCCAGGATACCGTCCTGTAGTCCTTTTCTCAACTGTCTAGTGGATCTGCCGGGATACCTTCCCGTAGCACATCACATGTATAACCGAAGGATCATCATCTGTGTAGAGGGGATCTCCCGGGATACCGTCCCGTAGTCCCAATGTAAATATGCAAGGGGATCTCCCGGGATAACGTCCCGTAGTCCCAAAGTAAATGTGCAGGGAGATCTCCCGGGATAACATCCTGTAGTCCCAAAGTAAATATGCAGGAGGATCTCCCAAGATAACGTCCCGTAGTCCCAAAGTAAATATGCAGGGGGATCTCCCAAGATAACGTCCCGTAGTCCCAAAGTAAATATGCAGGGGGATCTCCCAGAATAACGTTCCGCAGTCTCAAAGTAAATAGATAGCCACAAGAAGAAGACGTTCAGAATTAGAGTGCATAATACAAGGAAACAAGTAATTCTAGTCTAACATGATTCACGTAGTGCAGTTAAGGAAATTTAAGCAAATAGGAAATTCAGGGCAACTAGGCATGATTTTCTAAGCTAACATAGACTATAGTTGCAATTAGAATAAAACAGGTAAGGAAGAGACTCACGCTAAATATCTAAAGTAAAATCGGATTTTCAACAATTAGCACAAGTACGCGCTCGTACAAGGCATTAAATCACCAAATATCACATCCTAAGGGGTAAGGTCCCTCACACAAGGTTAGACAAGACACTTACCTCGAACCGGCTCAATATCATCTTGAAACCACACGTTTGCCACGAGTATCCAACTCTAAATGGCCCAAATCTATACAATTCAATTACATATCGAAATAACATCTCAAGCAAGTAATTCTACTATTTAATTCAAAGCTAAGGCACAAAATTAGGTAAAATGACCAAAATGCCCCTAGGCCAGCATCTCGGAATCGGATAAATTTTTCATTTTCTGAACCCTCGTACTTTCATGAGTCCAACCATATAAAAATCTCTCAAATCGAAGGTTAATCACCCACTCAAATTTCAATAATTTTGTCTATGAAGTCTTACCATTTTCCATGCAAAATCCGAAATTAGAAGAGGAATTCATGATTAGATTAGCAGGTTATAAGAAAAAAGGAGTTTAGAATCATTACCCAATCGTTGCCTCTGAAAAACCCTCGAAATCTTTCTCAAATCCAAGCTCTCAAGCTTGAGTTTTGGTAAAAAGGATAACCTTCGGATTTTGAGATGTTTATTTTGCCCAGTCATTTATTGAATCGCGAACGCGGAGAAAGTCATGCGTTCGCGAAGAAGAAAAATTGAGGATGCCAAGATTGCTCTTTGCGATCACGAGGACCAGTATTCAAACGCGAAGGCCTGAGCTAACAAGGCTACGCGAACGCGACACGGGGAATGCGAACGCGATGAATAAAATAGGCTTAGCCCTCAGGGCCAAATAGAGCTACGCGAACGCGGTGGCTTAGCCGCGAACGCGATGGAGGAAGAGGTGAAGCTACACGAACGCGAAGGGACCGGTTGCGAAGGCGGAGAGTAAAACTGATCCTCCTCCAAAATAACTCTACGCGAACGTGTGGAGGAGGACGCGAACGCGAAGAAGAAAAGTTCCAGGTGGTCAAATAATTCGCGAACGCGATGAAGGCGCACCAGGAACAGCAACAGCAGTTCAAAAATAGAAGGAATTGGCCCGTTGAGCATCCGAAACACCCCCGAGGCCCCTAGAACCTCAACCAAACCTACAGACATCTCCCATAACATCATTCAAACTTGTACCAATCCTTAAACCACCTAAAACAACATCGAAATCTCAAATTAAACAAGGATTTGAGCCTAAGAACTTCCAATTTTATCAAAACACGCTTTTGATCAAAAACCTAACCAAAACACGTTCGAATGACCTGAAATTTGGCACACACATCCAAAATTACATGATGGAACTACTAAAACTTCCGGAATTCCATTCTGACCCTCGGATCAAAATATCACTATCGGACCGGAACTTTAAAAATTCAAACTTCGGCATTTTCAAGCCTAAATGAGCTACGGACTTCAAAAATACATTCCGAACACGCTCCCAACCCCGGAATCACCTAACAGAGCTAACGGAACCATCGGATTTCCATTCAGAGGCCGTCTTCCCACTGCTCCGACTACAGGCAACTTTCCAACACTTAAGCTCTCATTTAGGGACTAAATGTCCCAAAACTCTCCGAAACTCAAAACCGAATGTCCCGGTAATTCAATTTAGCAGAAATAGACTTAGGGAAAACAGTCAACAGGGGATCGGGGCGTTAATTCTTAAGACGACCCACCGGATCGTCACATCCTCCTACACTTAAAAATTCGTTCTTCCTCGAACGATCATAAAGACATACCTTATGTAGTGATAAAATAAGGGTAACTGCTGCGCATATCCTGCTCAGTCTCCCAGGTCGCCTCCTCGGCCGGCTAACCCCGCCACTGAACCTTTGCTGAAGTAATGTTCTTCGACCGGAGCTTTCTGACATTCCTGTCCAATATAGCTACAGGCTCCTCAACATATGATAGATCCTTGTCCAAATGAGTTGAGCTGAAATCCAAGACATGAGACAGGTCACCGTGATATCTCCGGAGCATCGAAACATGAAATAAGATGAACTCCTGCCAAGCTGGGAGGTAAGGTAAGCTCATAAGCAACCCCCCCAACACCTCAATATCTCAAAAGGGCCAATAAAACTCGGACTCAACTTCCATTTCTTCCCAAATCTCATAACGCCCTTCATAGGCGAAACCCGAAGCAGAACTCGCTCCCCGACCATATATGAAACATCACGAACCTACCGGTCCGCATAACTCTTCTGTCTTGACTCGGCTATACAGAGTCTATCTTGAATCACCTTTTCCTTCTCCAATGCATCATGAACCAACTTTGTGCCCAATAGCCTGGCCTCACCCGGCTCGAACCAACCCACCGGAGATCTGCACCTCCTACCATATAAAGCCTCATACGGCGCCATGTGAATGCTGGATTGATAACTGTTGTTGTAAGCAAAATCCGCCAAGGGAAATAACTGACCCCAAGACCCTCCAAACTCAATCACACAAGCACGGAGCATATCCTCAAGAATCAGAAGAGTGCGCTCGGACTGTTCGTCCGTATAGGGGTGAAATGCTGTGCTCAACTCCACCCTAGTACCTAACTCCTGCTGAATGGCTCTCCAGAACCGTGAAGTGAACTGAGTACCTCTGTCTGAAATAATAGAAACCGGAATACCATGCAGACGAATGATCTCCCGAATATAAATCTCCGCCAACCGCTCCGATGAATAAGTAGTCAGTACCGGATTGAAATGGGCTGATTTGGTCAGCCGATCCACAATCACCCAAATAGCATCATGCTTCCTCAAAGTCCGAGGAAGCCCAACCACAAAGTCCATGGTGATCCGCTCTCACTTCCACTCTGGAAGATCAATCTGCTGAAGTAACCCTCCCGGTCTTTGATGCTCACATTTGACCTGCTGACAGTTGAGACACTTGGCTACAAACTGTGCTATATCCTTCTTCATTCTTCGCCACCAATAGTGTTGCCTCAAATCCTGATACATTTTCGCAGTACCCGGATGGATGGAATACCACGAACTATGGGCCTCTGCTAAAATCAACTCCCGAAGCCCATCAACATTGGACACACAGATCCGACCCTGCATCCTCAAAACCCTGTCATCTCCAATGGTCACATCCCTGGCATCACCGTGCTGGACCATGTCCTTGAGGACAAGTAAATGAGGATCATTCTAATGCCGCTCCCTGATACGCTCGAATAAGGAAGACCAAGAAACCACACAAGCTAATACCCGACAAGGCTCAGAAAGATCCAATCTCACGAACTGACTGGCTAAGGACTGAACATCTATGGCTAGAGGCCTCTCAGCTGTAGGAAGGTATGCCAAACTCGCCAAACTCTCCGCTAGGCGACTCAAGGCGTCAGCCACCACATTAGCCTTCACGGGGTGGTATAATATAGTGATGTCATAGTCCTTTAGCAACTCTAAGCATCTACGCTGGCGCAAATTTAGAACCTTCTGCCTGAATATGTGCTGCAAACTCCGGTGGTCAGTATAAATCCCACAAGGCACACTGTACAAATAATGACGCCAGATCTTCAAGGCATGATCAAATGGCAGCTAACTCAAGGTCATGGATAGGGTAATTCTTCTCATGTACCTTCAACTGTCTGGGTGCGTAGGCAATCATCCTACCGTCATGCATCAACACCGCTCAAAGGACAACTCGCGAGGCATCACAATAAACTGTATAAGACCCCGAACCAGTAGGCAATATCAAGATTGGGGCTGTAGTCAATGCTGACTTGAGCTTCTGAAAGCTCGCCTCACACTCCTCTGTCCACTGAAATGGAGCACCCTTCTGGGTCAATCTGGTCATAGAGGATGCAATCGATGAAAATCCCTCCACAAAATGGTGGTAGTAACCCGCCAAGCCAAGGAAACTGTGAATATCTGTAACTGAGGACGGCCTGGGCGAACTCTGCACGGCCTCTACCTTCTTCGGATCCACTTGAATGCCCTCACTCGATACCACGTGGCCTAAGAATGCCACATAACTCAACCAAAACTCACATTTTGAGAATTTTGCATACAACTTCTTCTCTCTCAAGGCCTGAAGCACTATCCTCAGGTTCTGCTCATGATCTTCCCGACTCCGAGAGTAAACAAGAATATCATCTATGAAAACAATGATGAACGAGTCAAGATATGGCCTGAACACACTGTGCATCAAATGCATAAATGTTGCGGGGGCATTAGTCAGCCCGAATGACATAACTAGAAACTCGTAATGGCCATACCGAGTCCTGAAAGCACACTTCGGGATATACGGCTCCCGAATCTTTAACTGATGGTAACTTGAGCGCAAATCAATCTTAGAAAATACATGTGCGCCCTGAAGCTGGTCAAATAGATCATCAATACGAGGCAAGGGATAACGGTTCTTCACTGTAACCCTGTTCAAATGGCGATAATCAATACACATGCGCATAGAACCATCCTTCTTCTTCATAAATAAGACAGGAGCACCCCAAGGTGAAACACCGGGTCGAATAAAACCCTTATCAAGCAATTCTTGTAACTGATCCTTGAACTCCTTCAACTGAGGAGGAGCCATAAGGTAAGGAGGAATGGAAATGGTTTGAGTGCCCGGCAACAAATCAATGCCAAAATCAATGTCTCTATCGGGCGGCATGCCTGGAAGATCAACTGGAAATACATCGGGATAATCCCGTACCACTAGAACTGAATAAACAGAAGGGGTATCAACACTGACATCTCTCACATAAACCAAATACGCGGCACACCCCTTCTCAACCATACACTGAGCTCTAAGAAAAGATATAACTCTACGGGGAGTGTGATATAAAGTACCACTCCACTCAACACGCGAAACACCTGGCATAGCCAGCGTCGCGATCTTGGCGTGACAATCAACAATAGCATAATGGGGTGAAAACCAGTCCATGCCCAAGATAATATCAAAATCCACCATATCGAGTAACAATAAATCCGCACTGGTCTCAAAACCATGAATAGTAACCAAACACGATCGATAAACGCAGTCCACAACAAGAGAATCCCCCACAGAAGTAGAAACATAAACAGGAGAACCCAAAGAATCTCGGGCTATACCCAAATGCGGAGAAAAATAAGAAGACACATAAGAATACGTGGAGCCTGGATCGAATATAACTGATGCATCTCTTTGACAACCAGTATAATACCTGTGATGACAGAATCGGAGGCAACAACCTCGGTACGAGTAGGAATAGCATAATATCTGGCCTGGCCTCCCTCTCGAGGGCGACCTCTACCTCCCCGACCTCCGCCCCTAGCTGGCTAGGTAGGTGGAGTAGCAGCTGGAGGTGTGATCATGGCCTAGGAACCCTACTGAGCATGTTGTGGCTGAAAAGTCTGTGAAGATGCACCCCTAATAATTCTCGGGAAGTCCCTAACAATATGGCGTGTATCGCCACACTCGAAACAAGCTCTGGGAGGACGCGGAAGCTGTGACTGGCTAGAAACTGGAGATGTATAATAAGGCTCCTGAGGCCTGGGTGGAGCTGGGGTACCGCTGGCTGCTGGAAGAGCTGAATGAACTGGGCGGACAATATAACCCCTACCATGACGACCTGCTACTAGGGTACGGGCACCAGAGTAGTGGGCCGACTCTCGAGACCTCTTGGCCTCCCTCTCCTCTCGCTCCCTAGAGAGCATACCCTCAATCCTCCTAGCAATGCTCACTACATGCTGATAAGGAATCTCCATCTCCAACTCTTGAACCATGTGAGATCAGATGGGTGGAACAAGACCCTCAATGAAGCGGTGAACCCTCTCGGGGACAGTAGCAACCAAAGCCGGTGCATGCCTAGCCAATCTGGTGTAACGGATAACATATTCTGAAACTGTCATAGCACCCTGGCGCAAATGCTCAAACTCTGCGCGCCATGCGTCCCTAAGGCTATAAGGCACAAACTCGCTCAGGAACATATCTGAGAACTAGGTCCAGGTCGGTGAAGCAGCCCCGTAGGGACTGTCTAACTCATAAGTGCGCCACCAATCATAGGCGGCTCCGCGAAGCTGGAAGGTAGTAAAGGAAAGCCAACTGGATCCGGCTATACCCATAGTGCAAAGAATATGACGACACTCCTCTAGAAATCCCAAGGCATCATCTGATGCTAGTCCATTGAATACCGGAGGGTCATACTTCTTGAACTTCTCAAGTCTTTGTTGCTCATCCTCAGAAGTAGCTAACCCTTCCTCGGGCTGAACTAGCATTACAGGCGGCACATGAATGACCTCTGGGACCTGCTCCACATGGACTCGCTGCTCAGGAGTGCGGGCGACGGGAGTCTGTGCTCCTCCCCCGGCCTGAGATGTGGTTGCAGCAAGGGGAAGCAACCCTGCTTGAGCCAGAGTGGTGTACATGGACATGAACTGAGCTAATTTCTCTTGAAGGGCTGGAGTAGTGGTGGCAGTAGGCGTGTCAGGTGTCTGAACCTCGGTTGGATCTGCTGGCGGTAGCTCGCGCAGGTGCTCTCGCTTCACCATGTGCGCGTCCTTTGCCTCTACCCCGGCCCCGACCTCTAGCGGCTGCAGTAGGGGGCACAGGTGCCTGATCGTCCCGAGTAGCACGTGTCCTCACCATCTTTGAGAGAATAAAAAACAGAGGTTTAGAATTGATGTCAAAAATATTGCACGACAAGGAAATCAATGAAGTGAATATTATTTTTTCCTAAACAGTTACATAGCCTCTTGTAGATAAGTACAGGCGTCTCCGTACCGATCAACGAGACTCTAATAAACCGGCCTGTGTTCCGTGACTCCTATGAACCTAGCGCTCTAATACCAACTAGTCACGACCCAAGTTTTCCCTCCGTGAAAATGTCGTGATGGCATCTAGTCCCTATAACTAGGTAAGCCTAGCAATGCGGAATAACAACATAATTTGCGAAATAATTAAGTAAAAGAAAGCTGAACAATCTAAAAGAAAGACTGTATATAAATGCCACTTGGCATATACAACCCAAAATAATATGGAAGTCTACAGCATCACCCCAAAACCCGGAAACTCATGGAAACCATAGGCTAACAGAATATAATACACTGCTCTAACTCCAGAATGTCTATACAACTGTAAGGAAGGATAAACTTTTCACAAAAAAGCTGGAATAAGATAGACTCCTGGTCTGCGGACGCGGCAGATGTACCTCGAAGTCTCTGTTGTATCTCTCAACCTCGGGGATAGTGCACCTGAGTTGAGGTACCTGGATCTGCACATGAAAAACATGCGCAGGAAAGGGCATGAGTACACCACAGCGGTACTCAGTAAGTGCCAAGCCTAACCTCGGTCAGGTAGTGACGAGGAAGGTCAGGGCCCTACTGAGGTCAAACAATATAATAGGGATTTATAATATGAAAACATACAGTAATAATGAGTACATCAGTGAAGTAAGTCAGGTCAAACAAAGAAATAAGAAAACACAAGAACAGAGTAAACACGGAGTATGAACGAATCAATAACAAAGGTAACAATGAGGATCTCCCAGGATACCGTCCTGTAGTCCTTTTCTCAACTGTCTAGTGGATCTCCCGGGATACCGTCCCGTAGTCCATCACATGTATAACCGAAGGATCATCATCTATGCAGGGGGAACTCCCGGGATACCGTCCCGTAGTCCCAAAGTAAATATGCAGGGGGATCTCCCGGGATAACGTCTCGTAGTCCAAAAATAAATCTGTAGGGGGATCTCCCGGGATAACGTCCCATAGTCCCAAAGTAAATATGCAGGGGGATCTCCCGGGATGACGTCCCGTAGTCCCAAAGTAAATATGCAGGGGGATCTCCCAGGATAACATCCCTTAGTCCCAAGGTAAATATGCAGGGGGATCTCCCAGAATAACGTTTCGTAGTCCCAA
This sequence comes from Nicotiana paniculata, assembly GCA_005239505.1. Taxonomy (NCBI): domain Eukaryota; kingdom Viridiplantae; phylum Streptophyta; class Magnoliopsida; order Solanales; family Solanaceae; genus Nicotiana; species Nicotiana paniculata. Next base: position 10,605 of record MDKI01149621.1, read on the forward strand.
AGTAAATACATCCACAACAAGAAGACGTTCATAATTAGAATGCATAATACAAGGCAACAAGTAATTCTAGTCGAACATTCTTCACATAGTGCAGTTAAGGAAATTTAAGAAAATAGGTAATTCAGGGCAATTAGGCATGATTTTCTAAGCTAACATAGACTATAGTTGCAATTAGAATAAAACAGGTAAGGAAGAGACTCAAGCTAAATATTTAAAGTAAAACCGGATTTTCAACAATTAGCACAAGTACGCGCTCTTCACCTCACGTACAAGCCATTCAATTACCAAATATCACATCCTAAGGGGTAAGGTCCCCCACACAAGGTTAGACAAGCCACTTACCTCGAACCGACTCAATATCAACTTGAAACCACACGTTTTCCACGAGTATCCGACTCCAAATCACCAAAATCTATACAATTCAATTACATATCATCGATAACATCTCAAGCAATTGATTCTACTATTTAATTCAAAGCTAAGGCGTGAAATTAGGTAAAATGACCAAAACACCCCTCAGGCCAGCATCTTGGAATCGGATACATTTTTCATTTTCAGAACCCTCGTACTCTCACGAGTCCAACCATATAAAAATCTCTCAAATCGGAGGTCAATCACCCACTCAAAATTCAATAATTTGGTCTATGAAGTCTTACCCATTTTCCATGCAAAATCCGAAATTAGAAGAAGAATTCGTGATTAGATTTGCGTGTTATAAGCAAAAAGGATTTTAGAATCATTACCCAATCGTTGCCTCTGAAAAACCCTCGAAATCTCTATCAAATCCGAGCTCTCAAGCTTGAGTTTTGGTAAAAATGGCTAACCTTCGGATTTTGAGATGTTTATACTGCCCAGTCATTTATTGAATCGCGAACGCAGAGGAAGTCACGCGTTCATGAAGAGGAGGCTGCCAAGAATACTCTTAGCGATCGCGAGGAGCCGTACGCGAACACGAAGGCCTGAGCTTACAAGGCTACGTGAACGCGACATGGGGAATGCAAATGCGATGAATAAAATAGGCTCATCCCTCAGGCCCAAATAGAGCTACGCAAACGCGGTTTCTTAGCTTCGAACGCGATGGAAGAAGAGGTGAAGCTACGCGAACGTGAACACAGAGGGACCGGTTGCGAACGCGAAGAGGAAAACTGGTCCTCCTCCAAAATTACTCTACGCGAACGCGTGGAAGAGGACACGAACGCGAAGAAGAAAAGTTCCAGGTGGTCAAATAAGCATTCGTGAACACGAAGGGAAGCTCGCGAACGCGATGAAGGCGCACCAGGAATAGCAACAGCAGTTCAAAAATAGGAGGAAATGGCCCGTTGAGCATTCGAAACACCCTCGAGGCCCCCGGAACCTCAACCAAACCAACGGACATCTCCCATAACATCATTCAAACTTGTACCAATCCCTAAACCACCTAAAACAACATTAAAATCTCAAATTAAAAAAGGATTTGAACCTAAGAACTTCCAATTTCATCAAAACACGCTATCGATAAAAAATCTAACCAAAACACGTCCGAATGACCTAAAATTTTGCACACACATCCCAAATGACATGACGGAACTACTACAACTTCCGAAATTCCATTCCGACCCTCGGATCAAAATCTCACTATCGGACCGGAACTTCAAAAATTCAAACTTCGGCATTTCAAGCCTAAATGAGCTACGGACTTCCAAAATACATTCCGAACACGCTCCCAACCACGAAATCACCTAACGGAGCTAACGGAACCATCAGATTTGCATTCTGAGGCTGTCTTCCCACTTCTCCGAATACGGGAAATTTCCAACACTTAATCTCTCATTTAGGGACTAAATGTCCCAAAACTCTCCGAAACTCAAAACCGAACGTCCCGGTAATTCAATTTAGCAGAAATAGACTTGGGGAAAACAGTCAACAGGGGATTGGGGCGTTAATTCTTAAGACGACCGACCGGTTTGTCACACCCTTGACCCTCTCTATGTGACTCCTTTATGGTTGGTTTATGGCTATGTCTGAGTAAGCAATATCTGATCATGTCCAAACCATTCCTATATCTTCCACTAGATTGTTTACCATTAAATGTTCTATTTGTTCCCATCCCCATTACCACTCTTGTAATGTCTGAAACTGTTGTAATGCTGTGTGTTTTGGATGTGCATCTCTGATGCTGTGTGAAGGTTGTTCCTTACTCGTCTCTTTTTCCAAAAATTGTTTTTTCTAAAATTCTCTGGTTTATGAACCCTCTTTCAAAACTCTTCTATTTTTTCAAACTCACTTCTGGCACTTTACATTATTCCTAGAGACCTAGGTTCCACACCCTCAGTGTGAGCAATGCTTAGGGAATCTCTCGATTTCCCTCTGAACATTAACACACTGAGGCTGGTATTTCCACATTGCACATGCTTAGTTTTGACAATTATATTTGGGTGCTGGTATTGGCCAGGGACCCAAGAGGGCCTAGGGAGATTTGCCGCACCCAGACAACGTAAGGCTGTGAAACTCGAAAGGATTGATGTTGGAAGAATGGGCCTGATTGAAGGCTCCCTATAGAAGTAACTTCTTATTTTCCTTTTAATAATGTAATTCATTATTCTTGGCCAGTAATAATCTGTAAACGAATATTTGGGCCTTGATAGTGATTATGGGAGGGGATTATGCATTCTTAGATAGGTACAGGTAGAAATCATGACTATAGGATTTATTACCTATGTGTGCAATAGTATCATGTTTAGGACATGCATACCATGCGTTAGAAATCATGTTTAGTTCTTTATTTCAGCATGTCTACTTATTCATGTCCTCTTATAAGTCCTGCTCACAGTTAATAACTATAACATAGTAATGAGTTGCTATAGCGTTACTGCTGTTGCATTTTTCATAAGCACTACATCTAGAAACCATGTTTTAGGTACCCGTGTGTGCATTAGATACCATGTTCTCTAGGATTTTGCTATCATCATGTTTGTTATTCTGTTGAACACCTAGTCAGTATGTATGAAATCTAATAACCTCGTTAAAACTGTGAAAAAAATGGCTAAAAATGATTCTGCAATTCAACATTGTCTTCAATGTATTCCATGTCTTTAAAATCAGGGTTAAGGACTTGCATTTCACTAGTTTTGATTCTCATAAGACCAATAATCAGTATTACGAACGCCTAGGCAAACCTTAGGCCTAATGACATAAAAATCAATCGTTCAATGTCTTTCTTGTATTAAAAGTGATCCTTAGAACTAATCAGTCTCTACTGAAAACCTTAGAACCTTGATGTTTGTAACTACTTTTCCTCGTGCAACTGATGGATTTCCAAAATGATTCTCCTTTTCTGATGTTCATGCAAATCATTCTGCTTTTTTTCTAAACCCTTGCTTTATTTTTCAAATTACTGGTTCTTGAAATTGTGCACTCACTCTCCTTTTACTAAAACTCCTTTAGACTACTGATTCTTGCTCTATGTTGAATTACTGGATTTCAAAGTTAGTCACTCCTTTTCGAAATCACCCTTTGTAATTTTAAAAGTCCTACCTCACTTCCAATTACTGGCTTTTCTGGAATTATTCACTTGTTTTACTGAGAAAATTATCTACGCTGTTGTACATTTTAAATTCCGGCTCCTGCCTTTGATATACTGGATCTCCAGAATCCATCACTCTTTCTTGAAAACTACTCTGTTTTAAGTGAATTTCCTGTTTTAATACTGAGTTTTCAATTTCATTCCCTTTTCTAAAACCCGCCGAAACCTATTGTTTTCCAACTTAAAACTCCTGCTTTAAATCCTGTCTTTGAGACCTTGATTGTCTTTGAGACGTGTTATTTATGTGTTTACTTGTGGAGGGATCTGTGAGCCCTTTAACTGCCTTTATGTGTTCCTACATCTGTAGTCCTATTTGTTTTACATGTCGCTTAGAATTTTATCATTTTAAAGCCTAGGGGTTCAGCCTAGTACCCACATTGTAGGATTAGTAGTCCTAAATACCCTCCAGGGCTTGTAGGATGAGACGGGTAATAGCATGCAATAAGCTTTCGTGACCAGCACGTGCATTTTAAATAACCTCTATGGGGTGGGAAGGGTATAATACGGATATGATGACCGTTGCGCTAATACCACATGTAGCCCCTCATTGAGGATGTGACATACCGGGTATTGCATTGATGTGATCCGTATTACTTTAAAACCTAGGAAAATCCTTTTCAAATGTTTTTACTCTAATGTTTCCCAAAACCTTTAAAGATTTTCATAATTGTTTGGAATCGCCTCTTATATGAACCGTACTTGCTATTTGTTTACCGTCCAAATTCATAAAACTTCTTGGATGGGACCCATAGTTGTGGATCTTGAAGGGTCCTAACACCTTCCCCTTAGGATAACTTCAAGCCCTTACCTAGTCTCTGGTAATGCAAACTAGTTCATGAGCTATCTACTCTAGGTGCCCTAACGCACCACAAAATTGTTAGGTGGCGACTCTTCCTTAAACCTCTTCTTTTAAGGAGTTGTCCAAATATTCCATAGACCCGATCTCTCCGCACATGACCCGTGCGAGGAAAAAGGGGGCGCGACAACTATAAGACTACACAGGGTCTGGTATAACAATTCACGAACTACTAAAAAGTACCACAAATAATGGGCTGAAAGAATTATATATCTTTCTTTGAATGTAATAAAACAGTGTCTAAAAAATTAAAAAAAGACTTCAGGAATCTGCGGACGCCAGCAGATCTACCTCGTGTTTCCCAATGATGATGTCAGCTACTAAAATCTCCTAACTCTGGTCGGTACCTGGATCTGTATAAAAGAGTGCAGAGTGTAGTATCAGTACAACCGACCCCATGTACTGAGTAAGTGTTGAACCTAACCTCGACGAAGTAGTGACGAGGCTAAGGCGGGGCAATCATAACATAACCTGTGACAATATGTATAATACAGCAAGAAGAAAATAAGAATAATAATAATAATAATAATAATAATAATAATAATAATAATAATAATAATAATAATAATAATAATAATAATAATAACAATAATAATAATAATAATAATAAATAACTAAATAACCAGTAACTTGCAACAGTAAATAAAAACAACTCGGATAACTCTTTCCAGATATCAGCTATAATCAAACTCCTCAAAATTTACAAGTTTCAATTTAAATCACAATAAAATCAGAGTACGAAAACCTTTTTAATAAAATCGGAGTTTTCCAAAATCTTTATTTTTGAAAATCAATAAAACATAAATATTCACCCTTATCGCTCCTTGTTGCGGCACACAACCTGCTCCCACCTGTCCGCCCTTATTGCTCCTCCCTATATATATATCACCCTTATTTCTCCTGTTGCGGCGTGCAACCCGGTCCCACCAGTCCACCCTTACCACTCCTTGTTGCGGTGTACAACCCGCTCCCACCAGACAATCGCATCACTTTATTTATAAAAATTTCCATAATTCAGGTCAAAACCTTTCACAATCGTTTTGTCTCAAAAATTTTAAATAGAAAGTTGTACAACTCATGAACAGAAAGTTGTACAATTCTTATCAAATTTCACATATAGGACTTAAATATCATAACAAACCTATACCGAGATTCGGAACCAAAATAGGGTCCCGATACCAATGAGTTCAAATATTAATTAATTTATTTATTTTCTTAAAATTCCAGCATAACAATTTTCTTCAAAAATTGATTTCTAAAGCTAGGGACCTCGGAATCCAATTCTGGGCATACGCCCAAGTCCCATATTTTACTGCGGACCTCTCGGGATTGTCGGAATAGGGATACGGGTCCGTTCACCAAAAATGTTGAACCAAGTCAACTAAACCCAAATTTTAAATTCCAAAATTTATTATTTCTCATATTTTCACATAAAAGTTTTTCGGTTTCAAGTCCGGACTGTGCATGCAAATCGAGGTAAATAAAATTAATATTTTTAGGGCTAATGAGCCTGAAATGGAGTCTTAATTTATAAGATGACCCTTTGGGTCATCACACTTTGGATCAGTCTTGAGGACACACTCAATCATCAATGGTCCATGGTGTATTGGGGGTGATTTCAATGTCATCATGAATCCGGAGGAGAAATTTGGGGGGAACCCCTCATAGAATGTCCAGAAGCTCTGATTTAACTAACTGTATGGATCACTGTGAGGTTGTAGACATTGGTTTTATTGGGCCTAAATACACATGGTGTAATAATTGGAGACCAAGGAAAAGAGCTTGGAAGAGACTTGATAGAATCTTCATCAATGACACCTAGGCTCACCTATTTCAGAATTACACTGTCAACCATCTCAACAGGTCGGGACCCGACCATAAACCTCTATATTCAAAAGTAAGGACAACCAAACAACAAAGATAAGTTTCATTGGAGCTCCTGGAAAAACCCTTGTGTCCCTAAGGAGGAAAGTGGTATCGAAATTAGAAGAATGGAAGACATCAATGAAATTTGCAACATTAAAAGATGGTTGAGGTTCAGAACCTGTCCTTCTTTATGCGCTGACTACCTCTGAGCTAAATAGTGTAGTAGATCCCATTCAGTTAATAAGTTATTTCCTCCGGTAACTCTCATTCTTGGAAAGCACTTCTTCATGCGAGAGACATAGCCGAAAATAATATTCTTTGGAATATTAACATAGGCAACTGCAGTTTGTGGTGGGACAACTTAACAGGTAAAGGACAACTTGCTAAAGTTGTCAATCACACTAGTACATCTGGTAAGATTCAAGTTCCCAATTTTTCAGGAACGAGGAGTAGAATACTCACAAGTTGGAGCAACTTCTACCCAACCATATTGTTCATCATCTCAGCAGCATATCTAGAGGGAGGCAAAACAATAATGACAAGGTCATTTGGAATCTTACTGAAAATGGGCATTACTCTAATTCATCAGCATGACACATTGTTAGAACTATAAACTAGAGAAATTCCCTTGAGAGTAAAGTATGGCATGATTTTATCCCCTTCAAAATGACATTCCTTGCTTAGAGAATATCCAAAAAAATCTTCCCTTTGATGACACCATTAGGAAATTTGGCAATCAACATGCGTCAAGGCGCAATTGTGGTAACAATCCACAATCCGAAAGTTTGCATCATGTCTTCATTGATAGTGAGGCCGCTAGAGATTTATGGGAATTGTTTTGAAATCCTCTAGGAATTCGGCATCAAGCTGCTTCCATTAGTAGTGTTTCACTCAATGATGGCAGAGGAAACCAAAAAATATGGTCCATAAGATGATCCTTCACATTCTTCCTATCACTATCTCCTGGGAATTATGGAAAAGCTACACCTCTTGCAAGTTTGGAGAAGGAAAGAAATTTGTTCTTTAGCTCAACTATATTAAACTCCTCAAGCCATATTATTTGGAACATTAATGATCGATCAACATGAGATATCCTTCTATTAAGACCCATACTCACTGCTACAAAAATTGTGAGATGATTGAGCATCTGAAACCTGTTCCTATATGGAAGAGTGTGTTATGGGAGAATCCTCCCATTGGTAAATTGAAGTTAAATACAGGTGGAAGTTTTAACAAACAAAATGGGAAAACAGGGATTGGAGGGATTCTTAGAGATGAAGATGGAGGCTTTGTCATGGCATTCTCGATGCCCATTCTCTGTAATAGCATCAGTGAAGCAGAATTGAAAGCTATCAAGTTTGGGTGTGATTGGTGCAAAAACAAAGGAATATCGAACTTCATTGTGGAAACTGACTCGAGGATGATCTGTGACATACTACAGGCCAAAAATCTAAGCAACAACAAGCTGAAACATGAGTCCGAGGAATTAATGGATATTCTGGATATCTGCAGTGCATCTATTAACCATTGCCTTCGTGAAGCAAATCAAGTAGCAGATTGGTTCGCTAAAGAGGCCACCACAGCCAACGGAGGCATCACACATACAGATTTTAGACAGATTCCAAGGGCGGCCAATGGCCCTTTCTTCACGAATATGTGGTAGGTTCCTTCTTTTAGAATTAGATATGAAAAATTTAATTTTTTTGTAAGTTAATTCGGTGTATAGTGAGAGGAAATGGTCTAATATATATTTTTGCCCATAGACTCTTCCTCTCTTAAGGTAGAAAGGTATTAATGAGGTAAGGTTTATGTCCCCTTAGTGTACTCTTTTTGTTTATATAGTAGACATGGTATTGGTTCAGCCAAACCCCCCAACACCACAGGAGATGAAAACCTAGGTGATTAGCTTTTAAAAAAAAAACAGAGAAGAGAAAAGGATACAAGAGTGAGGAATCCTCAAATCTTGCTGGTGCATTTCTGACGCGAGAAGTGCTTCCCTTTTATAGGCAAATTTCACAAGTTTCATTGGCCA
>ML313282.1:0-11829 GCA_005239505.1 Nicotiana paniculata
CCTTGCCACAAGTTTTACACTTAGCCTTATTTTATGGAATTAGTTGAGTAAAAAATGGCCAAACAATAGATGTTTCCGTCTGTTTGGTACGTTGTCTAGAAAAAGTAGGGAAAGTAACATGAGTATCAGACGGGGCATTATTTGGACTATCACTAGCTGTGTTAACTTCAGGAGCAGGACTAGTGGGTGTATCATCATACGGTTGAGTTTCATTAAAATCTATCTCTTCATCATCATTTTCATCAATAGTTGGATTACCATAAAGAGCATTCATATATTTATGGTCTAATTGTTCACCAGGTGCAATATTATGGCAAAATTGACTCTCGGTAAAATTGTAATAACTATTATCACTATCAAGAATAGCAGGTGTAGGATATATATGGGGTTTGTTTTGGGAAACTGGAGAAGTGGAGGAGGAACAGAGTGACCACTAGATTCGTCACTCTTAAATTTTTCCTTATTTTTACTAAATATTTTTTTTAAGAAATAAACCATCTTAATTAATCAAGCAATACAAAGTAAGTAAAACAAACAAAACTATAATATTAAAATTTAAGAGTTGGAACGAGTTTACCGAATTGACGAATAACTTGTTGAAAATTGATTATCGTTGAAGACTTCAATTCAATAACTTCACAATCTTTTCACAAATTGTAACAATAAAGTAAGCAATAGTAGTAGTTATAGAAGAATTTTAGAGAGAGATTGCGATAAATTGATGATTTTGTAAGAAAAACGAAAGAATGAGGTGGTATTTATAATTGAAAAAGGAAAAAGTGTAATTATAAAAAATTTGGGGTTAAAACAAAGTTGATGAGGTTAAATGACTATTTTATAAATAGCCAACGACTATTTTTAAAGGCCAATGGCCAGATTTCTGCAATCCCAAACAGCCAGATTTTTCTTGGGACTGCCAAGGACCAGTCTGGTCTCAAACGATCCCGGTCTCGCGAGCTTTTTTTCAGGAACTGGCCCAGAAGACCGGCCCACCCCCATGATCCCAGTTCTAACCGATTACGGATCGTTTAGGCCCAAAAGACCGGATGGTCCGCGGTCTCGAGCCGGTCCCGAGCGTGGACAGGCCCACTTGCCACCCTTACCCTCAAATCACACCCATATATGTAACACTATTAAGACGCCGTCAATTCTTTAGGTGTCATTTGATTACCCATCTTCTTCCCTACTCTATAATCCTACACAAGAGCAAGAACTGCATTTAACAATGCTCTGAAAAGAAAAATACTCCTAGCTGTTTTTCATTAGGAGATCAAAATAGTGTTCAACTCTAATATCAACAATTTGCCAAAATCTTTTTAAATAACTTTTCTAATCAGAGAATCAGATTAAAAATGTTTACACAATCTAAATTAACATCCAATGTAAAACCAAATGTGTTGAACATTTGATTTACAAACAACAACAACAACAAAATAGAGCTTCTTCTAAAGCTAATGACACTGTGAATGAAAAAGTTAATTGATACTTGAAAGCCGTTAAAATCCAATAATTTATTGTTACTTGGCATGTGCCATAATCACCTCCCTTTGGCTCGTCCAATAACGCTTAGGGAAACAAGAAGAGAATTGAATGAGCTTGCTGCACAACTTTGATGATTTTGCTTTTCGGTTAATCTATTTTTTCTTTTTTAAACTTGGTATTGGAAAAATAACAGATAAAAATATTGTAGGAGATAATTTATTTATTTATAAATATAGTTAAAAAAATTCAAAAATATTGTAGGAGATAATTTATTTACTTATAAATATAGTTAAAAAAAGTCAAAAATATTGTAGGAGATAATTTATTTATTTAAAATATATAGTTAAAAAAGTCTGAATTCGTCGCCTGAGAGATTCGAACTCTCGCGGGGAAACCCCATGTACTTAGCAGGCACACGCCTTAACCACTCGGCCAAAGCGACTTTGTTAAGTGATATGATTGAAAAATGGTAAAGAATAACTGCATCAACTAGCTCTGATTGAACTAAACAAATACTAATAACATTCGAAAGAAATATTAAGGCTTGTGAATTATAGTAAAGAATCAATTGGTGTCTCCTAAATTATCTCATCATAAGGAGGTGGACAAACAGATGACCAAGTTTAGTAACCTCTGTTTTTCCAAAATTTTAGGTTGTTTGAGCAACTTGTTCTTTTTCTTTTTTTTCCCCTCTGAAATAATGCAGTTGCAACCTCAAGGGATTTGTGAGGGAGGTTCATAATTTTTTCTTTGGCCATTAATGGAGGGAAAAATTATACTAAAAGTTTGTTAATTTGTTATCTACATATTATTGTCTCGGCTAGGAGTGACAAACATGCGGGTCGGGGCAGATTTGGTTCGGGTCAAAACGGGTAATGGAAAAACAGATAAAAAATGGGTTAACCGACGGATAATATGGTTAACCATATTATCCATGACTTCTTGCATATGATCACTTTTGGAAAAATTCTTAGTCTCCCTAACTTGAGAACCCCCAATTTGAGGCTTTACAAATGTAAAAGTTAGACCCATTGGTTATCTATTTTCTAAATGGATAATATGGTCGTTATCCATATTTGACTCGTTTTTAAAAATTCATTTTTTAATGAATAATATGGGTGGTTAACTGTTTCCTTTTAATCATTTTACCATCCCTAGTCTCGGCCATCAACTCTTCGATAATGTCCTTGAATGTACATTACCTCTTTGTACATCTTCCTAAATATTTGTTTTTGTCCTATCAAAAATCGTGATGCTAAGAACGTGTAGACCTTCTTCTGTCTCTGGACTCCTCCAGCCTTGCAAATACATGAATTAAATAAATGGAAAGAAGCCAGAACGTCATCAATTTAGACATCAGCAAAACAACATTATTTTTTTGTTTGTTTGTTTATTTATATTATAGAGGTATCTATATTACTACTAAATGCTAACTAATACTTAGGAGTCCGAAGCATTTCTTTGATCTGATCATGATAAAGCAGCTAGCACATATTTCCTCTATTTGTGTGCAAGTGCAACTATGAAATGCCTCATAATTGTGGGAGCATATATATCTGGTCTTCCACTTCCCATTTCAGGCAATTTTTCATTGTTTATCTGCTATAAATTGGGGGATTGGAAAGCCATATTGTTTTTTTTTTTAAAATGTTATAGTGGAGCTCAAGCATAAAGATTCACCAATAGCGCACAGAATTTCTGTTGAAATGTCATAATGTACAACGGCACAATACTACCGATAGTAGTTCGACTAAGAGCCCGTTTGGCTTAGCTGATTTAGAGTAGTTGATAAGCATTAGGTACTGAAAAGCATTTTTAATAAGGTTATATTCTAAGCTGGCCCGGGCCCAGGTCAGGCCCGCGAGCCCATATGGGTCCGGGACCAATTGGGTCTATGAGCCCAGTTGGGCCGGTCCTACCATTTGAGCCCGCGAACCCAGGACCAGCTTCTAAGTGGGCAGGTTCAACCGGGAAATTAAAAATAAATAAAAAACTGAAAAAATTTCCAACCGTTGGAAACTTTAAAATATAGTTGTTGGCCTGCAAAAATAGTCGTTTGACACTTTTTAAAATAGCCATTTTACCCCCAACTTTGTTTTAATCCCAAACTTTTTATAATTAACTTTTTCCCTATTCTCAACTATAAATACCCCCTCATTCTTTCATTTTTCTCACAAAATCATCAATCTCTCTCTAATTTTCTTCTATAATTGCTTACTTTATTGTTGTAATTTGTGAAAAATTGTCAAGTTGGTGAATTGAAGTATTCAAGTCTTCAACGATATATAATTTTCAACAAGTAGTTCGTCAATTCGGTAAACTCGTTCCAACTCTTAAGTTTTAATATTATAGTTTTATTTGTTTTATTTTGTATAATTATAATTAATATGGCATACTCTTTGAATAAAATATTTGGTAAAAGTAAGGGAAAATTCAAGATTGGTGAATCTAGTGGCCAAGTTGTTACTCCTCCACTTTCCCCTGCTCCCCGATACAAACCTGTTACCCGTCCTACCTCTGCTATTCTTGATAGCGATAACACTTGATTACAATTTACCGATAGTCAATTTTACCATGATATTGCACCAGGTGAACAATTAAACCATGAATATATGAATGCTCTTTATGGTAATCTAACTATTGATGAAAATGATGATGAAAATATAGATTTTGATGAAACGCAACCGGATGAACTTGCTATTGATTCTATGAGACAAAAGTTTAAAAAATATTTTTTCCCTATTCTCCCTATTTATGGTGTTGCTGCCTTGTTAAATCCTACTATGAAATTAGGAGATCCTCAATTTTGGTATGAAATCGTTTATAATGGTTTAACACTTGAAGATGAGAAATTATCTTCACTTCTGGAAGCAATAGCCTCAATTAAAATAAATGCTCAAACTATTTATAGTGCTTATCAACTGCCTTAAGTCAAGCTAGACCAAATGTTCCAACTCCTACTTCTTCTAGTTCGCAATCATCTAAAGGAACTGCGGGAGTAAGAGCACTTAGTGCTTGGGCGGGGTTCAGGGGTTCTCAAGGTTCCACGGCTAGTGATTGTTCACAACTAAATGAGCTTAAAGTTTATTTGTCGCAGGGACTTGAAGAAGTGAATCTCGACGGCTCCTTTAATATTTTAAAATGGTGGAAGGACAAAGAAAAATACTTTCCGGTTCTTTCAAGGATGATTCGAGACATTTTAACTATTCAAGCTTCAACAGTGGCATCAGAGAGCGCTTTCAGTCAAGCAAGACTTCAACTCGGTGATCATAGAGCGTCTATGAGGGAGAGCTTGAAAAAATCAGTACTCTTCAGATTGGATCCGTTCGGAACGAAGAAACTTTGGACTTGCTGAATCACAACCAGAGGTAGAGGAAGCTTACGAAGAAATGCTAGTTGAACTTGCGGAGGATGCTGCTTCACTCGGAAGTGGTGATAAACAAGCTTCTTTTCCGCCACCACCAACGGAAATTCCTCCAGACCTTGAACGATTTATGAAATTTGTAAGAGATACAATGTAAACTAATATGTAACTTGTATTTTGGCACATTTTGATTAGTTTTTTTNTACAAAATTTAAGTCACAATTATATAATATAATTTACAAGAAATTGTCTTAGATAAAAAGTTTTAAAAAAAAATAGTTCGGGCCACTTAGGCCCAGGGACCAGCCTACTTAGCCCGGGACCATTTGTGTCTGGGCCCGTCCCGGGCCGGTTACTACACAAAGGTCCACTTATCCCAGGACCGTTTGGGACCGCCCACATAAGCCCGACCCCACTTGAGCCCGGCCCACTTGGCCCGTTTAGGCCCGGGCCCGACCCATAATACAACCTTAACTTTTAAGTACTGAAGCTGATTTAAAAAATAAGCAGTTACGTGTTTGGATAAAAGTGATTAAATTAATAATAAGCAGCTGAAGCTGATTGATTAAAAAGTGCTGATAAGCTCTTTTTATGTTAAAATGACTTAAATGACCTTATAACAATTTACACTACTAAAAACATTATTTTTTTCAAAATTTTAGATTCTACATAGATTCTACCTATTTATCATGTTATTTTAATTATAAAAATGATTAGATAATATCTTTTTTATAAATATAATTTATATTATGATAAGTATACAATCATAAATTAGAATGGGTGGAGTATAAATTAACAAAAATTAAGAAGAAAACCTTAAATAATGCACAGTATTTGTAGAGAAGAAACAAGCACTTAATATATATTGTTTGTAATAAATAGGATTAAAACATTCAACTATCATAGATATCCTAAGCAATTAGATCACGAATTGCCATCCAAATATTATTATCTCCTTGATTTTCTACATTTTCTTCATTTGCAACGTTGACTCTTGTGGATCTTCCAACATCAGGATCAACACGTGGCACATATCTCTCATTCTCAGCTTCTTGGAATGCATTGTCCACCTTACATTTCTTTCTAATGTAACTGTAAATCGCCATTGTAGCCAATACGATATCTCTTTGAGCGTCAATATGATAATAAGGCATATCTCACAAAATAGACCACATTGCTTTCCATACCCCAAATATTCGATCTACAATGTTTATGCAAGAAGAATGCAAATAATTGAACATTTCTTTATGTCCATTTGGTGCTCACAATTGTCGTGTCACACCTCGACGAAATTCTGCAAGGTGGTATCTCATATTATCCCCTTTATATGGAGCCATATATCCCTTTACATGTGAATATCCTGCATCAACAAGATAATATTTGTCCCCTGATGGATGTGGAAAATTCAGTTCGGGTCTACGAAGTGCTTCACCAAATATACGATTATCACGAGCTGCTCTTTCTCACCCAGCCCATGCAAATGTATAACACATATTAAAGTCGACAACAACAAGAATATTTTGAGTAGGATAACCTTTACGCCTAATATATGGTATCTCTTGACCTTGAGGCAATCTTGCTTTCACATGTGTGCCATCAAGTGCTCCAATACAATCCTAAATATATTTACATGCATAAACTAAATATAAGTTTACACTAGATAATTTTTTGAGTTAAAATGTAAAAATATAATAATATAATTATTAAGTATGTCACTTACTTTAAAGAAAGAGAGATATCGTTAATTACATGGTTTGTGATCTCCTGCACCATCATTATAACTTGGATATAGTTGAATTATGTCTATTGCAAGCTTACCAATGGCCTTTAGAACACTGTGAAAATGCCTATGAATTGTTTCTCCTGAATGTTGAAAAATCTCTTGTATCAATCGATTTCTGGCACCATGTGCACAAATCATCAAGAACATCCCTAAATCCTCATAGACAGACATCTCACGCGTGGGTTTAAGACCATATATATCAGTTAGGTCTTTGCTTAAATCAAGAAACACTGACTTTCTCAATCTAAAATTTTCATAACACCGAGTCTCATTTTCATGTAATATCTCTTGGATAAATATATTCCCAGTGCATTTAGATGTACGACATGGTTCCTTGCAAATGTATTTCTCATAGTATATCAATATACTCTTACATGCTATTCGACATAGTGCCATTCGTTTCTTATTTTCTTGAGTTTCCTCTTCTTCATTTTCGTCATTTAACAAGTCATTGTTCCAGCATTCCATTAAACTGAAATGAAACAGACATACAAACTGTTACAAATTAAAAATGACAAATGCTAACTTCAAAGTTGATAGTATAGTCATCTATTAAAATAAAGCACGTAATGTCTAAATAAGAAATGATTAAACCACCATTATGTCTAAACATGAAACAAACTATTAAGAAAATATAGCCTTCTACGCATGCTTTAAATGACAAGTTAAAATGTCTAATGCTAATGTAATGTGTGTAAGGCATCATCAACAACTTCTCAGATTAGATTAGATGAATTATTCGGCACGAAGGATCGTCGGTGGTTGTACTCCAACCAAGATTTCCTAGCTTCATCAATAGACAACTTCAAAAATGCATGTCGCATCTCTTTCCGTGTCAACAAGTTCACAGCACAATTATAAATATCACTCCCTCCAAGAATACCAGAACTATTTTCTAAAATGTCCATGCACTTCTCAATGGTGGGCTCTAAAGATTTAGATGCGATGTTGTTTGATATGAACTCAATTAGGGAGTGTATCTCCTCTTTTAGCGATAATGAATTATTTTTTGTCATGCATTTTTTCACTTGACTTCCACTGCCACTGTCATCTATTGACTTTTGTTTCTAAGTGACAACTCAGGAAACGTAATTGAATCCATATTCTGCAAGTCATGACTTTCATCGCTTCTTTCATCATTCCATTGTTCTATGTCATTATCATAAACATCATTGGTTCCATCATCATCTTGATCTAACCCAACTTCCGACTCTTGTTCTTGATTGCTGCACGTGCTCTCTCTCCAGTGGCAATGATATCAGTAAATAAAGCATCGTAACGAAACCATATGAGCAAAAGGTCTTTGTTCCTAAATTTTTTGTATTTAGAATTCTCCTACAAAAAAGAATTTAAAATTACTCTAAGCAAACAAATGAAACTAACAATTAATAGAGTTATGAAATAATTATAGAAAGGGGCAAGCAATGTACCTTAATTTTTTGCTCCCACTAATTATCGTCTTCAATAATTATTTTTCTGGTGGGATCCCATCCTAAACCTTTCTCACCTCTCATCAACTTCTTAAAAAGAGTCCACTCTTCTTTCATGTGATCCCAATAATTTTTCATTTGTTTTCTAGTATATTCTAGTCCCGTCTTATTATTGAACTCATTTACCATATTCTTCCATCCATCTTTAGACAAGTAAGTGTTTGGCCTATTTTCTTTTCTAACTTCTTGCTCACACAATTCAATGAATTTAATATGCGCATATTCATCCCACTTAGCATTATATCATTCTCCCATAATTGAATGTTAACAATATGAAGAGATTACAAGATTTAGCTATAAATGTACACGTATAAATGTACACATATAACAACACAAGCTTATTTAATAGTAATGGAGTAGCTATTTGACAACCCACTGCCACTCAGTCTAGGACAAAATAAAAGGCGCTTTTTAAATAAGAATATGGAACATATCAGAACTTTTATATACAGAAACTACAAAATAAACTACACATAATGGAAGCTATGAGAAAGCAAGTCAGCAAAACACTGTGGCCCAACTGAAAGAATTAATAACTCATCCATTATGCAAAGCATACAAACAAACAAATAATGAAACTCACTTGTATTTGCAATCTTATCCATTATTTGTCTCCACTGAAGGATTATTAATGAATAAACAGTACTACTTGACGATCACATATTTGGGGCTATCTGATTGGTCAATGAACACGTGTACTTTCTTTTTCACTTCCAAAATTACGTGTACTATTTAAGATACACAATATAACTCTCTACTTCTCCATCTCCTCTAACTGCTCAAAAATTCTCTTTCTGCTTCCACTATTTCAAGGTATCACCTTTATTTGGGTGAGTTTCTGAATTCTCCTATGCTCCCTTTTATCTTTTCTTTCTCTGTTGTTTCATGATTTTTCATTCTTTCTGGTTTTACAGTATGGTTGCGACTAATTTTTAAGCCTCACAGCTAGAAAACTTGTATTATAGAAACGAGAGTTAGAATTCGACCTAAGGACGAACACAACTATGCTTTGTTATGCTAGACTAGATTCAAAGTGAATTTTATATTAACTTGGGCCATTTTAATTATAAAATCTGTTCCTATTAAACCAACATGTGTACTCCACTTTGCTATTCCTCCAATGTACAATCGAGAAACACCGGTCGTCTTCTTTCTTTCCACCCAAGTTCTATCCTTCTTTGCTTATTTCCATCTTATTTTTGCTCTGCTCTTTATGGGCTCAAGGATATGCCTCGATAGTGCTATCCCGGATCTCTAGGGCTGGGTTCGCCAACTAGCCTCCACCTCTTCATACTCTGAGTGCTACTGGCGAGATTTGGCCAAGGGTCGATGAGAATCTAAGAACCATATTGTTTACCTTGAAAATGATAATGACAATTATATTTGATTTTGTAGTTCTAAAAATATGTGATTTATTTTTATGCTAGTTGTTAGGTAATAATTTCTAAGTGTGAGTTAGGAAAATAAGATAAGAGTAAAGAAAAGTGATGATATGCAAACCAAGCTATCACAAAACAGGGCCTCGATGTCGAACTATAATACCTAACAGAGGATGGTCGATAGAGGAATAACAGTATGGAGGGCCTCGAGGATAACCTTTTATGATCAATAATGAGCAATAAATGAAGAACAATTAATGAACACGATAAATGAAAGGTAATAAATTCGTAGAAAAAATGTTGAGTATGTTAAGACGGCAGAGAATGTTCTTGTTGTATTCAATATTCATATATCTCAAAAAATGACAAGGACCCCCTTTATATAGGAGGGGGAATGCAAACATAGTATATGTGTAATTATTACAAAGTAACACAGCTGGTACAACTATTTAATGGCTTGGTACGGACTTGTACCACTCTTACAAACTTGGTCAGCTCTAGCCACGTGCCCTTGAGAATTTTCCCTCCTTTCCACGATGGTCACTGATTTATACTACACTAGGGTCGAGCACAATGAGCCTTATAGGTGCTTCCTCGAGAGATACACCTCGGGATCGAACACTAAATTCCGCATCGGGCTCCTCGAGGTCAGTCATGGGATTCCATAATGGTACTAAAATTGGACTCCCCGATTTTGGCCGTACACACATAATGAGTTCCTCTGTCCACATGCTGATGTTTTTTCGTAAGAATACCGGTTTTTAACTTAGTCTTTTTGTGTAGGCCTCAGAGAGAATGTATCCATGAGGACACCCCCGCATGGTGAATAGGGGGTTCCACAGCCGCCCAAAGAGAAGAAGCAGCGAAGGGTCTCATCCTCTGGTACCCCGAAGCCCAGGAAGCGCAAGGCTCGAAAATAGAGGCTTGACACTGTCGTTTGCCTACCGATATGGCCCTCAGACTTCGGGAGTATGACGCGGCCGCACAAGGTGACGATGACTGCTGGTAGTTCTTGAGGGGGGAGCACTACATCTTTCGAGGTTGCCGAGCCGGCGGTGAACGAGTCGGCTTAGTCTCAAATTAGAGGGACCTCGAAGGGAGATCCGAGCGGAGTCCCCGAGCCATCGAGCGGTAAGGGTGCTTCTTGTTGCGCCAAAAGATCGGCGAATGTTCCCGAAGGGTATAGCTCCGAGTCCCTTAGAAGAGAGGAGGGTGCCTCGAGTGACTCGCTCGGGGCAATATATATAGATGATTCTCCGCCCGGTCCTTCGTTTTCCGAGGGGCATTTCTGAGACGCTCAGGTTATGAGAACTCTTGATGCGAAGCTATCCCACGAAGGGAACGACATATTTTGAGAGTGCTTTGATGGGTTCGAGGAAGATCCTGATCCAGACACGTCACTTTTTTTCAACGAAGCTCAGCGTCTCTTAAAACGGGTAAGTGTTTTTCCCTTTTCACTCATGTTCGCATCTAGTTCATATCTATTCAAGACTAACTCCTTTATTCATGTGCAGGCTTTGGTGCTTCATGGAGAGGCATCTTTCAAATCTCGGACTGAGCCGACCCGATGTGAAGCCGAGCTCAAAAAGCTCATAAAGGAGAGGGATGACCTGAAACTCCTTTACGTTCTAAAGGAGGAGGAAATTGTGACCATCCGAGCTGAACTTATGAGAGCTCATCAAGATCACACCGAGCTCATCAAGAAGGTAACGTAATTTCTTGAAACTTTGTAAAATATCAATTCAAATGTGGTCATGGATCCTTTGATTTCCCAGTTTCAGCAGAAGGGCGAACTGGTGCTGCAACTTCGAGAAGAGGCCAAGATGAAGGAGGCTGAAACTCTAGGATGGCGATAACACATGGAACGCCTTGCCTAAAAAAAGGACGCACTTCGAGCCCAGTTAAATTCGACTGAGCGCCAGTTTCAAAGTTAGAAGGAGGAAAGTCTAGCTCGAACCCGTATGACCGAGGAGGTTGAAGTCGTCCTTGCTAAAGCTAAAGCTGAGTCAGAGGCGCTTGTGGCCTCTTATCGAGGCGATGTCGAGGCCGCCAATCTTCGGGCACATGATATCTCTACTTCAGCTGAGATTAGATTATCATGTGCTCTTGCTCATGCTAGACAACGATCTCGGAGAGAGGCTTTTGAAGAGGTGCACGCTCGTGGTTTCAACCTCTATGCTGATATCGAGAAGGCAAAATCTTTGGAGGATGAGGCCGCAGTCATGCTCTCTGATGATGAAGGCTTTGTTAGCGGATCCGAGGATGAGGGAGACGAGGTCTCTGAAAGAGTCTCCCCCGAAAAAGTCGCTCGGGAGTGAGCCGGTCTCGGGG
>ML313282.1:12497-48830 GCA_005239505.1 Nicotiana paniculata
GGGGGGGGGGGGGGGGGGGAAGGGGGGCTAGCCTGATTAGATTGTAACTTCTTTTTTTCTTTTTTCTTTTGTAAGGCTCCGACTGACCCCTTGTATATATATTTTTTTGATATAATGAAAATTTTCCTTTGATGCCTTCATGAGTTTTTCTTTCATGTCCCTTTTATGTTTACTTGTTCTTGCTGAAAGATTTTTATTGCTTTATTTCGACTTGTGATCGAGATAAACCCTTAGGTTTTTTGTTTTTCGAGGGCAAGTCCCCAAGTTACGAAGGCAAGTCCCCGAGTCTGAAACACAGTCGAGAACTCGTCTCGGGGACGGATCATTTCGAATTGGCAGATGAGTTATCTCAAATAACCAAGCTCGAATAGTTTTATAGGATAGGGTAGACCCTTAGGTTTTTATCAATGATTGTTATGTTTTCGAGCTCACCGCTATACCTTTTATGTGAATCTTCGAGCTGTAGTTAATTATTTGTTTAAGCTCATAATAACCGAACCCTTAGGTTCGAATTGAGTGAGAGCGAGATCTCGAACTCTAATCGTATCGGCCTTTAGGGTTTTTAGGTCGGCCCTTAGGCTCTTTAAGTTGGACCAATTTGGCCTCTAAAAACGGCTATAATTTTTCCCTCTTTTCGGCTAAAAGACTTAGTGAATTTTTTTTATGCCTTAGCATGTGTTTTTTGTACTCGTTGGGTTTTTCGAGGGTTCAGCGATCGGAGCCCAATTTTTTCTTAACTCGTTTGTTTAAGATAATTTAATACCTCTTGAGACTTTTTCGAAGGCTGATATTATCAAAGCCTTAAAATTTTTGAGGGCTGATTTTATCGAAGCCCTTTTTTGTTTGCTTTGCCGAGGGTAGCCTTATTTAACCGATTGTTTGAAGTATTTGAAGGCCTTTAGTTTATGGCGAAAGTCGGACGTCTCCGAGCCGCATTATTTCGGCCGTTGCCTTTTTATATGACCGTAGTCTTTAATATGGCTGTAGCCTTCGGTTATCTCTCTTGGACTTGTTTCCCGATAACATTTTGAACTTGTTCGAACTGTTAGTCCCCGAGTGCAATGGCCTTGGACGGTATATCAGGGGGTGCCTCTTTGAGGTCTTATGATTTCGAACTTAGATAGATCGAGTAGGTAGTCCCCGAATGTTCGAGGTATGCTTGCACTTGGCCATCAGGTCATTTTTCACAAGTGTTAGTTTTGCACAATAGATCATAAGTACATGACTCGTATAATAGAGATTCTACTTTAAACACGAGATGTTTGAGAAAAAAGAAAGTGCTTCTTTGTATTATACATGCTTACATGATTTGTTGTCGAGACTCGGCTAATCTATATGGACACGGTTCATTCGACCATTTGGCCCACTACAAAATTCTTCCTACCGAGACCCATTTACATAACATCTGAGGGTGATGCCCCCTATTATTCGAGGTTGACTACAAAGAAGCCTTGGATACTGTTGAATTATCCCCAGTTAGCACATAGTTGTTGCCTCGTTAAAAACCTTGCCGAAAAAACTCATTTGGGATAAAAACCGGTCTAAGGGAAAAAGAGTGCAACGCGTACTTTAAAACCTGAGGTCTTGGTTTCTTGGACCGGATACCTGCAACAAGTTAGTTTCAAATATTTAAGTAAATGAAAAAGGAGGAACCATACCTTAGCAATAGTATCGCTTGAGGAGTCATATGTTGCAGTTATTCGACAATGGCTTGCCGTTCATTGTTTCGAGCTTGTAAGATCCTTTCTCGACTATGTCTAGGATTTGACAGGGTCCTTCCCAGTTGGGACCGAGTTTCCCTTCATTAGGGTCTCGAGTATTGATGGTGATCTTCCTTAAGACCAAGTCCCTGACTTTGAAGTGTCGAAGACTGGTTCTCCTGTTGTAATACCTCTCGATTCGTTGCTTTTGTGCGGCCATTTGAATGAGTGCGGCTTCTCGTCTTTCATCTAACAATTCCAAGTTGTTATTCATTGCCTCGCAGTTCGATTCTTTCATTGCATGTCGAAACCTGGCGCTGAGCTCTCCGACTTTGATAGGTATTAAGGCTTCGGAGCCATAGACTAAGGAAAATGGAGTTTCTCCAGTACTGGACTTCGATGTCGTCCGATATGCCCATAGAACCTCAAGCAATATTTCTCTCCACTTCCCTTTGGCTTTGTTTAGCCTCTTCTTTAAGTTTTGGATGATAGTTTTATTTGTTGATTCGTCCTGTCCGTTTCCACTAAGGTGATATGGCATCGATAATATCTTCTTTATTTTGTGATCTTTGAGGAATTTTGTTACTTTACTGCCGATGAATTGTTTGCCATTATCACACACTATCTCCGTAGGTATCCCGAATCGACATGCAATGTGATCCCATATGAAGTCGATCACTTATTTTTCTCTGACTTTCTCGAAAGGCTGTGCTTCAACCTATTTAGAGAAATAGTCAGTCATAAACAACATGAATTTAGCTTTACCTGGGGCCGATGGAAGAGAACCGACGATGTCCATCCTCCATTTCATGAATGGCCATGGGGATAGGACCGAGTGAAGTTGTTCACCAGGCTGGTGAATCATCGGTGCAAACCTTTGACATTTGTCGCATATTCGAACGAACTCCTTAGAGTCTTTCTCCATGTTATCCCAATAGTATCCTGCTTTGATGACCTTTCGAACTGGTGACTCGGTGCCAAAATGGTTCTCACAAGTGCCTTAGTGGATTTCTCGCAAAACATAGTCAGTATCTCCCGGCCCCAAGCTTACTACCAATGGAACATCGAACATCCTTCTGTATAATGTTCCGTCTTCGTCTAATGCGAACTGAGCGGCTTTAGTTCATAAGGTCCTCGATTCCTTGGGATGCTACAGCAGATTCCTCTCCTTCAAATATTCGATGTATTTGTTCCTCCAATCCCAGGTTAAGCTTGTAGAATTGATTTTGGCGTGCCCTTCCTCGATGACGGACCTCGAGAGTTGGAGGATAGTCCCCGAGCTGATTTAGTCTTCGTCGACCGACGATCCCAAGTTGGCAAGTGCATCGGCCTCAGTATTTGTTCTCGAGGTACATGCTGCAGAGTCCACTCTTTGAAATAATTCAAAGTTACCTGCAATTTGTCTAAGTACCTTTGCATCCTGTCCTCTCAAACTTCGAAGGTTCCGTTTACCTGGTTAACTACCAGTAGGGAGTCACATTTAGCTTCGATGACTTCTGCTCCCAAGCTTTAGCTAGTTCGAGACCTGCAATTATAGCCTCATATCCGGCCTCGTTGTTAGTCAGTTTGGCAGTTTTAATCGATTGTCTACTAACATTTCCCGTAGGCGGTTTGAAAACAATGCCAAGCCAGGATCCTTTCACGTTCGAGGCTCCATCCGTGAAGAGGGTCCATACCCCCGATGATGTACCCGATTTTAGCAAGAGTTCCTTTTCCACTTCGGGTACGAGGGTTGGCGAAAAGTCTGACACGAAGTCTTCTAATATTTGAGACGTGATGGCCGTTCGGGGTTGATATTCAATATCGTAACCCGCCAAGTTGGACGGCCCATTTGGCCAATCGGCCCGATAACTCGGGCTTGTGCAATATATTTCGAAGGGGATACGTGGTAATAACACATATAGGATGACATTGAAAATATGGCTTTAGTTTTCTAGATGCGCTTATTAATGCAAGTGCTAATTTTTCTAGGTGTGGATACCTTGTTTCAACATTTCCTAAGGTCCGATTCACGTAGTAAACTAGAAACTGCGTACCTTGTTCTTCTCAAACTAATACACCACTTACCGCTATCTCGAACACCGCCAAGTATAGGTATTGCTTCTCATCTGCCTTTGGGGTGTGGAGCAAATGTGGGCTCGATATGTACCATTTCAATTCCTCCAACGCTTGATGACATTCCGGAGTCCATGTAAAATTATTTTTCTTTTTAAGTAAGGAAAAGAACTTGTGGCTCTGATCTGACGACCTCGATATGAACCGTCCTAGGGCAGCTATCCATTCGGTTAGCCTCTCAATGGCTTTTACATTTTCCACGACGGTGATGTCCTCGATGGATTTGATCTTATCGGTATTGATATCGATCCCCCGATTTGACACCATGAAGCCGAGAAATTTACTCGAGCCGACCCTGAAGGCACACTTTTCGAGGTTAAGCTTCATGTTGTATTTCCTCAAGATTTCGAATGTCTCCAGCAAATGAGTCAAATGGTCCTCTGCGCGCAGGGACTTAACTAACATGTCGTCAATGTAAACTTCCATTAATTCTCCTATCTGTTCTTCGAACATCTTGTTAACTAGGTGTTGATATGTAGCCCCCGCATTTTTTAGCCCGAAGGGCATTACATTATAGCAGTAAGTTCCATATTTCCCGAATGAACCCTATTTTAAGAAGTTTAGTTACCTCTTCCTTTGTGAAGGTGTGCTTCACCTCGGGCTGAGGCCTTCTCTTTTGCTTTATTTGTCTGAATTTGGGATATAGGCTCAACCGATGAGTTGTGATCCTAGGTGGGATTCATGTCATGTCTAAATGGGAAAACGCAAAGCAATGCATGTTATCAATAAGAAATAGAATGAGTTTTTTCCTGAGTTCAGGCGTTAACCCTGTTCCCAGGTATACCTTACGTTCGGGTAGATACTCGATGAGTATCACCTATTCCAGCTCTTCGACCATTGATTTGGTTGCATCCGATTCTTCGGGAACGACGAAAGTTTGAGGAGTGAGAAAACCCTCTTCTTCTTGTTCGATTACATGTTTGTCCCATTTGGTCGAGGCTGGGGAAGGTGATTGCTATTTGGCCGCTTTCTTATCTTTGATGCTCGACCTTTTTGAGGTCGAAGGTGCTGGAATCGACATCACCTCATCGACTGCAAACATCTCCTTCACAGGTGCTGTTACTCATAAACAATTTTCACACCATCCACTTTTGGGAACTTCATCATTGGTGAAGTGTCGACGGTACTGCCCTCATGTGGATCCATGGTTTTCCAAGCATGCATTGTACCTCATGTCGCCTTTGATGACATTAAATTTTGTGTCTTGGATGGTCCCCGCCACGTTTACTGGAAAAATTACTTCTCCCTTTGCTGTTTCACTAGCCATGTTGAAGCCGTTTAGGACTCAAGATGCAGGTACAATATGGTCTAGCAGACCGAGCTGCTCTACGACCCTCGATCTGATTATATTTGCAGAACTACCTGGATCCATTAAAACACGTTTAACTTGAATTTTATTTAACAAAATAGAAATTACTAGGGCGTCGTTGTGAGCTGAAAGATGCCTTCTGCTTCTTCGTCGTTGAACGATAGAGTGCCATCAGGCACATTGTCTCGAGTTCGTTTCTCTCTCGTGATCGATACTTTGGCGTGTTTGAACATAGGGCCTTGTGGGATGTCGACCCCGCCGACAATCATGTGAATAACATGCTGAGGTTCTTCTTGCTCATTCTTTATGTTGGCATCTCTCTCTCTAAAGTGATTTTTGGCTCTATCACTGAGGAATTCTCGGAGGTGACCTTCGTTGAATAGTCGAGCTACTTCTTCTCCCAACTGTCTGCAGTCTTCGGTCCTATGGCTGTGGTACCTACAAATCAGGTTTGGATTCCTTTGAGAGGGATCGATTTGTATAGGTCTGGGCCACCTAGTGTCTTTAATCCTTCCGGTGGCCGATACGATACCCGAGGCATTGACACTGAAATTGTACTATGATAATCGGGGTGTTTCTATGGGATCTACATATTTGTCGAATCCAGTTTTTCTCATGAGCCCCTGAGAATTCTACCCTCGGTCACCCCTTCGATCGTTCCGGTTTGAATTACGTCCCGGGTGGCTATTCCTTCTATCTGAAACATATGGCTTATACCTGACTTTATTCGGCCTTGATTCTTTGTCAACATCTCTATGGTTTTTACCTGTCGACCGATTAGGATGCACTGAACCTGATGGGGCTCCCAGTTGATCGTCCTCGAATTTAATTTTCGACTGAGATCGGTTGTGAACATCTGCCCATGTCACAACCGGGTACTCTATCAAATTCTATTTCAGTTGGCGCGATGCGATCGAACTCACACTCGTTGAATCCCTGGGTGAAAGCTTGGACAGCCCAATCGTCAGTAACCGGTGGCAACTCCATGCGTTCCATTTGGAATCGAGATACGAACTCTCTTAGCATCTCGTTATCCCTCTACTTCACCTTGAAGAGGTCCGATTTTCTCGTTGCAACCTTTATAGCTCCAGCGTGTGCCTTTACAAATGAATCTGCCAACATGGCGAACGAATCGATAGAGTTCGGTGGAAAGTTGTGATACCAAATCATAGCTTCCTTCGACAGGGTCTTCCCGAATTTCTTTAGCAATACTGACTCGATTTCATCATCTTCCAAATCATTTCCTTTGATAGCACAAGTATAAGAGGTAACATGCTCATTGGGGTCCGAGGTCCCGTTGTATTTTGGTATATCGGGCATCCTGAACTTCTTTGGAATGGGCTTCGGAGCCGCACTTGGAGGGAATGGTTTTTGTACAATCCTTTTGGAGTCCATTCCCTTTAGGACCAATGGTGCCCCCAAAATCTGATCAACTCGAGAGTTATACGTTTCCACCTTCTTGTCTTTGGCCTCGATTTTCTTTTCTCCCGATCCTATTCTCTTAGTAAGATTCTCGAGCATCCTCATTATAGCAGGGTCGGTTGTCGAAACATTATCAGCCGATCTTTCAGGCGCTGGCTCGATACGGCGAATAACCCCTTGTTCGACCTTATTTGGTGCCCTGTGATGATTTTGCAACTGAGCAATGACGTTTTGTTGGGCTTGCATCATTTCAAATATAACTTGGACACTGACACCTCCGTCTCCCCTGCCCTGCGTTCCTCGACCATCAGTTCGACCCTCTCTGCGTACAGTTCCCTTAGGGTCTGTGCCCACATATGCATTCAAGGCAACATGAGAACTGACATCAACCGGATTGAGGGGCGGTGCTCCCCCGAGTTCATCCTGTGGCACCTCGATTCCTGGGGCGATAACATTCTCGTTTTCTCCGCGGAGTCCGAGACTGTTGTCGCCATGTGTAGCTGTGTTTTGTGAGTTTGACATGATCTTAACCGGAAAACAAAATTCTTGACAGGAGACAAGTGTAAAATAGTGTGTTATATCAAGATTAGCACTGAATAATCACTAATATCCTTAGCCCCACGGTGGGCGCCAAACTGTTTACTTCGAAATACGAGTAACAATTAAACTTGTAATGTGGTTATAAGAATATGTGATCTAATTCAATGCCAATTGATAAATAGCTAAATATGTAAAGGAATTAAAACAATTAAAATGGATCAAACCAGTGTAGTAGCAAGTTATCGACCCCAATCTGAATTAGACTCGAGATCAAGTGCCAAGAACAGTAAGAGAAACAATAATAATACAAACAATAAGAACTATAAAGAGTTAAGAGCGAATAAAAGAGCAGAGTGCTTTGTATTTCTCAGTAATGGCGTAAGTGATAAGTGCGTATGATTATAATAATGATAATCTCTGCCCACAAATGAACATAATTCCTCTTTATATATTAGAGGAATCCTAAATAAGGTATGACTCTAATTTCGGAAGTAAAATACACGATTGATATCATTAATCGTTAATGGTTCTACCAGTTTCGAGATTCTCGTCGGGATTGGTGATTGATTTCGGATATCTCATGATTCTGTACTACAACGTTGATCCAGCCTGATCTCGATCCCTCGGTCTTCTCGTTCCTCGAGCCCGAACTTGCTTTGATACAGGTTCACTATTGAGGCATACCCTCGAGCTCATAAAATCGGGTGTCCTCGATTTTTACCTATACATCTTGTAAACCAAAAAAATAAAAAGAAATATATATAAAATACACAGAGAACGTCATATATGTACTTATCTTTGACTTGAGACATTTGAACAAAAAAATTCTAATAAAGCGGACAACAATGCAAACTAGGACTTTCTATTTAATTTGTGACACTAGGAGTTCTTGAATTTTACAATACAAAGTCAATATTTATGTCCCGTTTGGCCATATATTTTGCTAAAATATATTTGGGTTATTTTTAGCAAACACATGTTTGTTCAAAATTTTATCTACATTTTAGCAAATTCTCAAAAATCAAAACCCAAATCTCAAAATCAGCTCAATAGATGGTTTTGTCCCACAATACCACTATTACATTTTTTAAAAATTGCCCCAAACTTTTGTATTTATAAAAAAGTCCACCATTTATTATTTTGTAACAATGTTGTTTCGTCTTCTCGGTCATCTGATAATGCATTATGTAGTTCATTATAAAAGTGATAATTTTTCTACCAAATTTATTTATGTTCAGGACTATGGTTTGCGATAATATAATGAATGTTATTGATAAAAGTATTGTTAGGTATTTGTGATAGTTTTTAGAATTTGTGGATATAATTCACGTTTCATTTTTTTTAAAAAGAAGTAAAGTATGTTTTGAAAACTTATGTCCAAATACATTTTCATCTTCAAACCAAACTTCACCCGAATTAAAATTTTCAAAATAAATTTAAAAATATATAACCAAACACTAGCTTATACTTCCCACCTTCGCCCAAAGGTTTAAAGATAAAAGTCAACTCGTTAACTTTAAGAAATATTTGCATCCAAGAGCTTAACTGCTAAAATTTAATATACTAGTACAACTTACAGTATTCTAAACGAAAAGAAAAACTCTAAGAAAATTATAAGTGATCATGAAGATCAATAAATCAGCTCGTCTAAAAGAAAAAGATGCACCAAGAAGACCTATTTAATGTTTGCACACTTAGTAATATTAATTATTTTGAGATATTTTGGAAAATTTATTTCGTGTTTTCCATTCTTCTTTGTTATTCATCATAAGACAAGCTTATCCTTCGGATATGACACACAATAAAAGTACAGGAACGGCTCAAGCACTTTCGTGGTATAAAGCCAAAATTTATCTGGAGGTTTTAAATTTAAAAAAATATTTAAAAAAAAAGAATTTACCTAATAGCCGCTCACCTAACTGCTTAAACTAAAAATAATCAGTGAATGTATAGTTGTAGACATCGAAATTTTAAAGGATCAATACAAATCCTAAATTAAAGATTACATGACTCTTGAAATCCTAGGAGTCTACTAGTAGGGGTGGGCATATTTCGGTCGGAACCGAATAAACCGACCGAACCAAAATTTTTTTATTTCGGTTTCGGTTATTCGGTTTGTTCGGTCGGTTTCAGTTTAAATTTTTAAAATTTCAGTTTTCGATTTATTTTTCGGTTATTAAGTTATTTAGTTCGGTTAACCGAAAAATCGAATTATTAGCATATAGGTTCTTTAAGTTATATATAGGCTAAGCCCANATGAGCATCAACCAATATTTTTCCATAATTTTTCATAATTTTAAAAGGCGTTTAATCAATTTATTCTGGTATTTTATTATCTAAGTAATTATTAATTGTATCAAAAATAATTTTATAATAATTTATTACTTAATTTTATCATTTATATTCATATTAAGCTTTAAACATTTTATGTATAATTATATTTGCATCTTTAGGCTATAATTATAATATTTCACAATAATAGCCACATATATGCATAATTACATTATTTACACAGGAAAATGACTTTTTATATTTTTATAATATTAATTAAATATTTTAAATTATTTTTCATGCACAAATAACATTTTTTATTATTTATCACTTATTTTTTATAAATTATTTTACGGGTTTAATTAGGTATTTAAAATCTAGCCTTTTTCCTAATTAATTTCGAACCTAGCTCCAACCCAATAAACCCTAACCCTATACACCGGCCCAAAATACCCATCCCAAATCACTTAACCAAACCATCTAAATCCGGTCGGTACCCGTCTATTATAACCCGCCCCGGTCACTTTTAAATCTCAGTCGTTAATCTTTCAAGATCAACGACCCACATCCCTTCTCCCTATTTTAATTAACCAAAACCCTAACCCTAACTCTCATTCACCCGAACCCGCCGCCTCTGTGTTCTCTCATCTCTTCCTCTTCTCCTCTCAAAACCCTAAGCCGCTGTCACCCAAAATCACTCCCCTAATCCCGCCTCTGATGAGATTCCCCCCTCATCTTCTTACCATATTGTCCCCTCATCCCTATTGGCTACCCCTTGATGGTGTTATATGATTGTTTGCCTAATATGGCAAGCAGAATTGAACCAAAATTGGTTCAAATCCTTAACTTGCTGCTTATTTCGTCTATGTTGGTCACTTGCTCTTTGTGAGTACGATTAATTTCCGTATATCTCACTGATTCGTACTTAACCTTAAGATTAGAGTTTTCAGATCCCCTTTTTATTCGAACAAAAACTGGTTCAAGCTTTAATTTTAAGTATTATCCCGTCTATATTCGTCTTATTATGCATGAATCTGCCTATTTTTGTTGATTTATTTTACTTACCCTAAATTAGGATTTTAGACCCTTTTCCATTCGAACCGGATCTGGTTCAATTATATGTTTCTCTTGAATAATTTCTGGTCTATTTTCATCACATGCAATATGTAGTTGATTGTCTTTATTTTCTATCGATTTTATGGGGTTTACCTAAAAACTAGGGTTTGAGACCTCTCCTCGTCTTTACTGATTTTCTGATTAATGTTCTTTCCTTTCTCGTATTTGACTAATAGTTTCCTTATTTCTGTTTAATCTACCATGTTTCCTTTATTTTAACCTTATTTTCCCCCTAAAACTGATAGTTAATCGACTCTTATGTGATATCTTCCTTATTCTCTGTTGTATCCTCTTATTCTAAGTGTTACTCGCCTGATTGCACGCCATTATTCTCTGTTAATTTACTGAACTCTTTGGGTTTCTGTATTATTTGCCTTAATCTTAATTGATTCTGTGTTTAATACTTACCATGTTTATGTGTTCAGTTCCTACATTATTTAAACCCCCTCCCCTTTTCCCTTTAGCCAGACTCGAATTGATATACTCTCACTAAGAAATCTAGGGCTTAGTTCTATATCTCTCTCTGCTCTCTCTTGTTTACTTCTGGTCTTGGCCGGTTGAAAGCTAAGGCCAAATATTCTGGACTCTCGACTTTGTGGTATTATTTTGGTTTGCTTGATTAACTGGTGAGTGACTATCATTTGTCATTTCATTTCTATTCCTGAACTATGTTTACAATCCAACATGTCTAAAACCCCTTTCTGAGCATGATTCTGCCTGTTTACATGATTCTCTGTAGTCCTATAGTTAATAATGCTTAGTTCTGAGATTGGTTATTTTTGAATAATATGAATCCTCTTAAAGCATATGCTTAATTTGTCTCCTATATGATGTTCTGAACTTGTTCTAAATTTGGCATCTTTAGGATGTTAATTAGTCAATTAGTGCTTAACCTTTGAAGCTTGTATTGTTATTAAACTTCTTTTTCTGTCGTTTATATGCCTTGATAACTTTCTTTCTAATATATCTTATTCATTTGGATTCATGGGGGTGTTCTGAATGTTTGGGTTTTTATGGTTTAATAAGGTTGTCCTAAATGCTTGCATGAACACCTAGCTTAACTAGACTTTTCCAGACTTCAACTTATTTAAACTGTATGTTTGTGCATAAAAAACTTTGAAAACCTTGCTTGTTTTCTTAATACAATCCTGCCTACATATTCCGTGTCTTAAACTCTATTGTGATGACTTTCTTCTTAAAAATCAAAACTGTTTTAAATCTGTCCCTGCCTCTTTTTATATGCTGCTACTTTTTAAATCCTACTCTTAAGTCCTTTAGGTTCTATCCTCAACCAACCCAGTATGAGCACTGCTCAGGGTTCATGTGAGACTCCTGTGAACTCTGACACGTTGGGGACTGGTTCCTAACCTCATTTGAATCATTCCTGAGTATTCGATTTTGGTGTAAGCATTGCCCTTGGTCCCTGAGACCCTTGGGAACTTTGATGCACTGGAAAAATGGTTCTATATGTACTATGGGTGAATCACTCACCATTGAATGTTCTGTACTTGTGAAATAAGCCTCGAAGCTAATATGGTTTGAAGGCCCAGGCTGCCCAGGTGTATTTGGGCCTGATAAAGTCTCCCTATAATTTATTTCATTACTATTATGTAATTAACTAGCCTGGTTTGTAATAACGCTGTAATAAACAAATTCTGGGGTATTTAGTAAAATTGGGAGGGTTCCTTATTTTCTTTGTTAAAGCGGGTAGATATCGTGCCTATATGGTTTCCTTTATGTTGTTGATTACGCTCATATTGTGTTTTAGAAATCCTGCCTATAGGGTTTCCTTTATGTTGATGGTTATGCTCATATTCTATTTTAGACATCCTGCCTATAGGGTTTCCTTTATGCTGTTGATTCTGCTCATATTATTTTTTAGAAATCCTGCCTATAGGGTTTCCTTTATGTTATTGATTCTGCTCCTATTGTGTTTTAGAAATCCTGCCTATAGGATTAACATTATAATTGTTAGAAATCCTGCCTATAGGATTAACATTATAATTTGTTAGAAATCCTGCCTATAGGATGCATCAACTTGCCCAATAAAACGTGTTAGCAATCATGCCTATAGGACCAATGTTTGACTCAAATGTTTTCTGGCAGTGTGTATAAATTTCTGCCCATATACTGCTTAATTAGAAATCATGCCTATAGGACTAAAATCAGTTCAATGCTAGATATCATGCCTATAGGATTAAAAATCAATTCAATAATTAGAAGTTATGCCCATAGGATTCTAAATGATTTTGAATACAATTGTCAGTGTCAATCACTTAGACAATATGCCTATAGGATTTAATAACCATTCTAGATTTGTAATTGTGATTCATTATTGTCTGAAATGACCATATGCTAAAATAAAATCAGTAGGCAAATGAATAGGTCTTAATGCTCGCCATAATAAAACTGTCTCTGCATTCTGTTTTCCCACATAGATGTCCTGCCTATAAGATTCCAAAGCTAATAAAGTTTGTTGATTCAATTGCGTGCTTTTATTTTCTATGTGTAGAGGTTAATGTGAGCCCATACTTGTTCCTTATCTGAAAGTCCTATTTGTTTTTGTTTGTCGCCTAGATATCACATTTTAAAGTAACATAGGTTGGTCTAGAACTATTCCAAATAGAGGTCCTAATACCTCCAGGGCCATAGGTAAGGGACGGGTAGCGCACGCATAAGGAACGAGCTAGAAACTACTAGAGCACTTAAGTAACAACTTAAAGATTGTAAATTGGGTAGTTGGGAGATGATAGTCCATGCGTTAATACTATGAGTGACACCCCGACTTGAGGGAGTTACAAAGTATTGTATGAAATGATCCTATAGGCTAAAAAACTTAGGACCCCCCCAATACTCTTTTTTAGAAAAAATAGATTCAATATCGTATTTGTCCAAATCGCTTTCTCCCTTTCTTTTAGACTAATTCGCTTAATTTAAGTTCGGTCGGGACCCACCATTGTGGACCTTGAGGGGTGCCTAACACCTCCCCCTCAAGGTAATTTAAGCCCTTACCCGATCTCTAGTGATGTAAACTAGTTAAATGAGTTAATTGCTCTAGTTTCTCTAACGCACCTTAATCCGTTAGGTGACGACTCTTCCAAACCCACCCCGAAAAGGAGTTGTCCCAAAAACATCAAAACCCGATTTCGCGAGAAAAAGGGACAGTAAGTCCATCAACTTCCCAATCTTAAAGACTTTAACTCTATTAAAACTTCCATAGTATATATGATAGATACCGGGAGGATTTTACACAGAGTTGTAATTTACAGTATGTTTGAATTTTATGATCCATAATAGCGTGCAAAGTTTAGTCTATTTTTTTTATACATACAACATTTCCAACAATTTCGAAATATTTGGAAAAAATAACAAATTCGCCGGTCCTATTATTACATAGAAGGAGCCCAATATGATAATGTTCAAACCGAAAATCGAACTGAAATTAGAAAAACTGAACTGAACCGAACCGAACTTATTTCAGTTCGGTTTCGGTTATTACTTTTACAAAATCGAAAATCGAATAACCGAACCCAAGTTCTTCAAACCGAACCGAACCGATCGTATGCCCAACCCTATCTACAGGGTTTCTTGGAGGTTACTCTACTCTAAACCCTAACGTACACCTACATAAAGGGATGCATATCCCTTGAAGAGGGGTCTCAAAAATCCCATAAATTCTCGGGATATTCACAAAAAGATCAAGGCATAAACTAATGTCGTGATCAATAGATATTTTTCTTGATAATTAAATAATTCAAGAAGAACCCTCTTTAAAACCCATGCCCAATATCCCCTGAGCCGACTTGCCCAACTCTTCCCCACTCTCTTTAAAACCTCACTTTCCAAAAACCCTAAAAAAGGAGGAGACCTAGATCGGACCCCCCTTCCTAATAACCTAGCAGCCGCACCCCTCTCCCTCCCGACTCCCTCGATCTGCCTTCAACCTCATACACAAGGGCTAACTGAAATTCCTACCATACTCACAATCACCCACACACACCTAAAACAATACAAGCAACAAAAAATCAAGGTTGTAGTTCAAAAAATAGTTTTCAAATCTAAGAAGTTCCAAAGAGTTTCAAATTGAAGTGGAAAACTAGAATTTGAGGGATTGGCTTCAATTTCCTCTGGTTCAGTGTCCATTTTCTGTTTTGCTGAGGAGTTTCAGCTGTTGTTTTCTTCTCTGCTGAGGCTTGAACTTCAAATCCTCTAATTTCGGACTTCATTTGCTGAGCTCCGCGTTTTGCTGTTTCTGCCTTTATTTGGCATCCCGTTTTCTTTTTTATCAGATCAAGGTAAATGCCAAGTCCCCTTTGTACTCAGATTTTATTGAATGATTAAAATTGCAATTTTACTGATTGGGTGAATATTTGTTCTGAAGCATAATACAGTAAGGTGAAATGTTGATTTAAAGTGTTGTAGATAATATCACTCGATCAATGCAATCTACTGTAGTAGGTCATGTATGCTTAGACTAAGTATATTACCCACACCTCTTTAAAACTTTTTTATAATTGAATCCTAGTTGTATAGTTGTTGAAAGTTCGATTGTTTGTCCTTAGTTAGAAGATGAGTTCCATACTGCTTAAACAAAAAATTATCAAAGCATTATTGTTGGTATTATAAAGCTACATGAACTATGGGTAAGAATACCTAGTGAGACCCTGTTTAAGCCAGTAGCTTGTTTGAGTCCTCAGTGGTAAGCAACGATGAGTTTGCGATGTTAATAGTGACATGATAATAATTTCACATTCATAAAGCTTCCATGTCCAAACTGGCAATATTTGAAAATTGCGATGTTATCTGTGTAGGTCTATTTTACGTTGGTGTCTTGTATTAGGCTCGTCACCACATCGCCGAGGTTACGCTCGACACTTACG
Organism: Nicotiana paniculata; assembly: GCA_005239505.1. Classification (NCBI taxonomy): domain Eukaryota; kingdom Viridiplantae; phylum Streptophyta; class Magnoliopsida; order Solanales; family Solanaceae; genus Nicotiana; species Nicotiana paniculata. Next base: position 27,851 of record ML313282.1, read on the forward strand.
GAGTACATTGAGTCGGTTGTACTCATACTACACTCTGCAATTCTTATGCAGATTTTGGTACTGGTCCCAGCTATCCGTGAGGCATTTCAGCTCGGATTTGCTTGTGGAGACTCGAGGTAGATCTGCTGGCGTTCACAGACCTTGAAGTGCCCTTCTATTTCCCCGATTTTATTGTTCTTTTCATTCAAGACAATTGTATTTATTTCAAGCCCTGTTTGTAGAGACTCTAGAAGCTCGTGAATTGTGACTCCAGATCCGAGTTGTATTTAGATGTTATGGGTTTCTTATGTTATTCCACACAAGTTTTTAGCTTCATTTCAGCTTACTTATTTTTACTTATTGAGATTGATTAATATTGGTTTAAAGATCCTCTAACGTTGGCTTGCCTAGCAAGTAAAATGTTAGGGGACATCACGGTCCCGACAGTGGAAATTCCGAGTTGTGACATATACCCAGCTATTCATGAGCTTTTATAACTTTCTAAAACCAAATAAATATTCAAAAGTGTATAAGAAAGAAGAAAAAAAGCAAAGAAAATAGCGGTTGAAAAAAAGGCAGACGTTTCAGAATATCTCTTGAAGAAATTTTGTGTTCAAGATAAAGATTTGGCTAGTTGAAGTTTTTCTTTTGTTGGAATTGTCCCATACACAATTCATTTAGAAAACAACCTTCTGTTTGACCAAAAAGTGATAATCTTTGGCTAAACTAATTAATCATTTATTTAAGAGGTTAATCCTAGTTAAGATAATAACTTCAGATCTAGGTTAAGTATGTAAGAGATGTGGATAGTGTCACGGCAGATTTAATGCATTAAGTATTAAATGCTTCGAATGCAATAATGTGTTAGAAATATCATATATTAAATAGCAATAAATGGCACCAAATGTAAAAAAGAGGAAGATTCACCCAATATTGAATGAGGTGGATATTCCTTCCTCTGTCAATGATGAATGATAAGAATATAAGAGAATATTGAAGACTTTCTCGGATCTGGTGGAAATGACAAGGAATAATCCAAAAAGACGAATATCTTCAGAAAGGTGTTCTTTGTATTTATCTAGAGATCTTGCTTTTCAAAAGAGTTCTTATCACATAGAATATAACATGCCCTTGACCTTATCTATCATTATATTTATATGAGATATTCCCAAAGAACCCTAAATTTACAGACAGAGGAAATATTCAATACAATATTCCCTCTGAAGATCCCAATGCAAAAATAACCGTTACTACTACCTATACTACTCGACCTCGGCCACAGTTGACCGCCTGGCGGTACATTCCGTTAATCACTGGTCGACCTTGACCGAATTGCTCACGATAATTACAAATTACTCATGATAATAACCTCTTCATGCTGAATTTCCTCGGTCTGGTTTCAACCCATACAGTTAGTCCCTCCGCTTATCGAGGTTGTCTTTTGGTCGACCTCAGTGAGCGGACTTCATTAGTCGTAATCGAGAAATTCAGGTGGGCAGATCGAGTAGTGAAGATCATGGTCGAGATGGTAACATGGTGCTTTGCATGCCACAACTTATCATGGCGTTGGTTAAAACTGACGTCACAATATCAGGTAGTGAGAATGCCTCCTCACGACGATGAGGCTGCTGTTGTCGCTGAGGACGATAAATTTCCTACTGTAGAGGAGATAATCCCTCGTAATGACAAAGCCAGGTCAGACTTCTTAAAACCGCCTGCGGACTATCCTAAACCTGTGGAATCCGAAATGGACGCGGCCTCTCTTGCTAAAATTTGGTCCAAGTACAACATCCCGGCCCATATCGACCTAATCCCGGCCGATTGCGACGTTGTACATATCCACCACCCTGGATACTGCGCATTCTACGCATATCCGTTTTACGTGGGATATTCTCTTCTTCTTCCTCTATTGGCAGAAGAGTTCTACCGCTATTACCGCATCTGCCTGGTTCAGCTCTCCCCCTATAATTACAAACTCTTCCTCATGTTAATAAAGTACATGAAACTGGCCAACCGCGGGATTTCCATTCATCATCTACTGCACCTCTTCGCGCCAAGCTTCCATAATGGTATGATGTTACACCTTCACCATCGAGGGAGAAAGGGATTGGTGGTGAAGATGGACGATAAGGCCAATCGTCGATTTTTTTTCAACTTCTTCTATATCAAGACCGAACACGTGGTGGCAAACCCCAGTGGGTTCCCTGAAGTGTGGAACTTCGCCCGTAAGTATTTTTGCTGACTGATTATTTGTTTTGTTTATCTTGGTGGTGACTTATTCGTTCCTCTTCTTCTTTTGTGTAGCCGAGAAAGTTCCCCCTCCATTGGTTGCTGACATTCATGATTGGGTAAGTCAAGTATTGCCCCACACGGTGGGGATCCATGAATGGTCGGCGTTTTATAAGAAGTTTGGGCATAAACCTTCTGTGACCGGTGAGTCATTTATTTTGAAATTCTGTTGCTTCGTCCTTCGTGTTGTCTTCTTTTCTGTAGCGGGAATGACTTAACTTCTGATTTTGTTGTCAGGTCGGAGAGCTTCGAGAAAAGTGAAGGCTCCTACCCCCGCTTTTCGTCAACCAAGTACTATGGCGGGTTCTTTACTTGCTGCGACTGCTAGTCCATTCATATGGTTACTTCTTCTCAGACCCCGGAACTGCACAGGACTATTAGGCGAGTGGAATCCCCATCGGCAGATACTCTGCCGTCTCATTTGTTACACTTGGTAGACGAGTCATCACTGAGTGAGGAGGGACTGGTTCCACTGAAAAGGAGGAGGGTGCAAGTGGAGCGGAGGAGTCGACGAGGGGCGACCCTGAGTCGACCATGTATGTATTGGAGAGTGTGGTGGATTTGGTTACTGTGGCTTCACTGCCTGCGGAGGTCGTAGAAGATACTCCTCTGCCCGAGGTCATTATCGAAGAAGAAGGGCTACCAGAGGCTGCGGAAGCCGTCCCGAGGAGGGATCCATCACCTTCAGGATAAGTTGACGCTCTTTCATCAGCTAAGAAGAGAGGGAAGAGTGTGTCCGTGGACGGCTATGGGACCGGTTCTGACGTCGACCCTGAGGAGGTACGGATGTTCACCGAGGGGTTTACTTGGGTGGAGGTAAGGTTAGAGGGATCCACTCGCACCATAGTCGTCCCCGTGGACCGCAACTTATTGATGAATACAGAGAACATGGTTCTCTCTTTGGGTGCTCTCTGCTCTAACATCGAGGGCAGGACTTTACAGACGTTCGATGATGCTGCTCTGTCATCGGGAATTGCCGGAATGGACTTGAGGGTAAGTTTCAGGTCTTTCTATTTTCCGTGCCTTACATTCGTCCTCTTTTTTTTTTAGACTGACTTCGTCTTCTACTTCCTCTTTTTCATTAGACCGTCATTTTGGAGAATGATAGTGTCCGCCGAGAAGAGAAACGGAAGGCTATTTTTAAGAAAATGGAGAGGAAGTACCGTGAGTACCATGCCAAGAACCGTGAGGTCTACAACCACTTTGATGTGGACAAAAACTTCCAGGACCTTTGGGATGGGTTGAAGTAGAAAGACAATGAACTTGTGAGAGTCAACGGCAAATGCAGCGAGATTGAGGGAGCACTTAGAGTCAAAGAGGATGAGCTCTAAGTGAGCAAGGGGGTCGAGGCTGAGTGTGCCGACCTTCAAGCTCAAGTGGCATCTCAGCGGGCCGAACTTTAGCAGAGTTAGATCAGAGCTAACAACTTGAGTGATGAGGTGATCGAAAAGAAGGCAGAGTTGGAGAAGGCCGAGGAGACCAGGGTGGCGGCTTTGGCGCAGGTGGCAGCGTTGGAAGATGCAATCCGCGTCCTCTAGTCTGAGTGGGCAAGTGATGTAGAGATGGTCGTTCTTAGGGAGGCAAGGCTTGATGAGTGGATTGGGGGGATTGAGAAAGAGGTTTCGAACCTTAATGATCAGATCGCCATTCTCGAGGCCGAAAAGGCGCAGCTATTGGCTCGACTGTCTTCCTCTCACACTTATACTTATCCTGATGTTCTGTAGGATTTTTAGGAGAAATGGATCCATGCAGAGGCCCAATTAGACATATTCAGGGACTTGATGACGGCAGGGAGAGTTTCTGAGGTTGAGTTTGAGGATGCTCGTGCTAAGGCGCGTGCAGCTCGGATCACCTGTGGTTATGATCCCGCTAAACCGAGGGCTGGTGATGTTGAAGATGACTTAGACGGGATGGAGAAAGGTGCTTGGGATGAGGATGAATACTTGGATGGCGAGGACGACGGTGGGGATGATGTTGCTGAGTATTTATACTTTTGGTAATTTTTGTTTTTACTTTTGTGGGAATCTGTTCGGCCTTTGTAAGATATCTTTTTGAATTGGAATGCTACTTTTGCTATTTGTTTCTGAGTCTTCTCTGTTTATTCTTGGATATTTTCCTCGTTTGGTTTCCTTGATTAGAAGAACTCTATGTTGGCAGGCGTTAACTTGAACGTGGTCGAGTGTGACTTTAATTAGTTCGAGCGAAGTCAAATGTCACCTTAATTAATTCGAATGAGGTCAACTATGAATTAAATTCGAGCTAGGTCGAATGTGATATTCTTAGTTAACTCGAACGAGGTCGAATGCGAATTAAATTCGAACTAGGTCGAATATTATTCTTAGTTATTTGAAACGAGGTTGAATGTGAGTTGATTCGAACGAGGTAAAATGTTACTCTTAATTAGTTCGAACGAGGTCGAATGTGAGTTGATTCGTGCGAGGTCGAATGTTACTCTTAATTAGTTCGAATGAGGTCGATTTCAAGTTAAATTCGAGCGAGGTCGAATGTTACTCTTTATTAATTCGAATGAGGTCAAAAGTGAGTTGATTCGAACGAGGTCGAATGTGAGTTGATTCGAGCGAGTTCGAATGTTACTCTTAATTAGTTCGAACGAGGTCGAATGTGATTTGATTCGAGCAAGGTCAAACATTACTCTTAATTAATTCGAACGAGGTTGGATGTGGTATTTTAATTGATGCAACGTTAATTTGATGGAGACGTAGGCGAACATCATGTACTTGTATGCTTTGCTTACATATATTTGGAGAAGTTTACATGTTTTTTGGGTTGGTATTCTAGTCCCAGTCTATCTAGTCCCTTCATTGGTCGACCTGGAGAAGTATTCGAGAGGTCGGGCGATGAATTGGTCAACTCGTATCATCACCTGCTCGTGCTTAACTCGAAATGTCCTCCTCGTCGCCTCATTAAAAACCTCCCCGAGAAAACCCAATTGGGACAAAATTCAGGTGAGGGAAAAAAATACGGCTCAGAGAACATTTTTCCTTTGAAGTTGAAGTACTTGAGGTGGGCGATATTCCAGTCGTTTGGTAGTAGTTTTCCTTCCATCGTTTCCAGTTGGAATGACCCTTTGTTTGCTGTTGTTGTGATTTTGTACGGGCCGTACCAATTTGTTCCCAATTTTCCTTCCCATGGATCCTTGCTTGCCTATGTTTTGGCCTTGAGTACGTAGTCCCCGACTTTGAGTGGTATGACCTTGGCTTTTTTGTTGTAGTAGTGTTCTGCCTGTTGTTTTTGGGCGATCATCCTTATGTAAGCCATTCTCTCCATTATTCGGCTTCATCAAGGTCATGCCTTCTGCTTTCGTCATTTCTCGACCCGCTCTCGTGGGAGTATGTTAGACTTGGTTCTCCGACCTTGACTGGTACTACTGCATCAGTCCCATAGACTAGTGAGTAAGGCATCTCTAATGTGCTTGTTTTTAGTGTTGTGCGGTATGCCCATAACACTTATGGTAGTAGTTCCAGCCATAGTCCCTTGGCGTTCTCGAGGTTTTTCTTCATGATATTCAGTATTGATTTGTTGGAGGATTCCGCTTGCCCATTGCCCGGGGGATGATATGGCGTGGAGAGTATTCTTTTGATATGCCATTTCTAGAAGAACTCGACGGTCTTTTTTCTGATGAATTGAGGATCATTGTCACAACTGATTTACTCGGGGAGGCCAAAGAGGCATACAATATTCTTCCCTATGAAGGCGGTCACTTCTTGCTCGCGTATCTGGGCGAATGCTTCCACCCACTTGGAATAATTGTCAGTTAAAACTAAAAGAAATCGTACATTACCTCGTTGTCACGCCCCAAACCTGGGGAGGCGTGACTGGCACCCGGTGCCGCACTGGCCCGAGTGAACCACTTTGTAACTCATTCATTCCTTTTGCAACTATCATGGGCCAACATGTCCATAACTCGTAATGTACAATTGTAAGAGGGAAAATGTTATATCAATGAACCTTCGTTCATAAAACATGAATACATATGGGCCGTCAAGGCCTCTGACATACTGTACAAACTGAACCTCTGTCTACAAAGCCTCTAATATTAACTGACATCAAATGGGACAGGGTACCGGCCGATCCATAAGTCTGTAGTAAAACTCTAACACGATGACTCATAGACTTGGCTGCACTCCGAATAAGGTGGAGTCTTACCGATCCTTCGCTGAATGCCAATCTCGTCTACTATGAGGGCTCGTCAAAATGATTATCTATACATGCAGGCATGAATGAAGCGTCCCCAACAAAAGGACGTCCGTACAAATAATTTACTGAGTATGTAAGGCAATATACTGAAAGCTGAACTGAACTGATAATAACTGAAATTAACTGGGAGTCAAACTCCTTCACATCTTTTTCCATATCAATCCAGTAATAGCCGGCTTTGATTACCTTTCGAACTTGTGATTCAATGCATGCATGGTTTCCACATGTGCCTTCATGGATTTCCCTCAAAACATATTTGGTATCTTCCGGTCCCAGACATATTTCTAGCCGACCGTCGAACGCCCTCCTCAGTAAGGTTCCATCTTCAGACAAGCTAAATCGGGCTGCCTTTATGCGCAGGGCCCTCGATTCCTTTGATCTGAGGGAAGTTTTTCGTTCTTCAAACACTCTATGTACTTGTTTCTCCAATACTAGGTCACGCTTGTGGAGTTTATCTCGGCGTGGCCTTCTTCGATCACTGACCTCATGAGTTGTACAACGACCCCCGAATTTAGTTCATTATCTTTGACTAATGACCCTAGATTTGCGAGGGCATCATCTTCACTATTTTGATCTCGAGACACATGTTTCAAAGTCCATTCCTTGAATCCGTGTTGAGTTACTTGTATCTTATCAAGGTATCTTTGCATTCGCTCCTCTTGAACTTCAAAGGTTCCGTTAACCTGCTTCACAACGAGGATGGAGTCACATTTGGCTTCGATCACCTCCGCTCCCAGTCCTTTGGCTAGTTCGAGACCTGCAATCATGGCCTCATATTCGGCCTTATTGTTAGTCAATTTTGTAGTTCTGATAGATTGTCTAAGTACGTTACCTGTGGGTGGTTTTAGCACGATGCCGAGTCCAGACCCTTTTACGTTATAACGGCCTTCCGTAAAGAGGGTCCAGATTCCCGAAGATGTACCCGATTTTACTGACAGTTCTCTTTCAACTTCGGGTACGAGGGCCGGCATGAAGTCGGCCACGAAGTTTGCCAAGAGTTGAGACTTGATGGACATTCGGTGTCGATATTCAATATCGTACCCGCTGATCTCTACGGCCCATTTGGCCAATCGGCCCGAAAGTTCGGGCTTATGAAAAATATTTCGAAGTGGATAAGTTGTTACAACACATATGGGATGGCATTGAAAGTATGGTTTTAGTTTCTTAGAGACACTTATTAAAGCGAGTGCCTATTTTTCTAGATGTGGATACCTGGTTTCAGCCTCACCTAAGGTCCGACTAACATAATAGATAGCGAATTGTGTACCTTGTTCTTCTCGGACTAAGACTCCACTTACTGCTATCTCCGAGACTGCTAAATACAAGTAAAGCTGCTCGTCTGCTTTTGGCGTGTGAAGCAGCAGCGGGCTCGATAAGTACCGTTTTAGTTCCTCCAAGTCCTGTTGGCATTCCGGAGTCCACATGAAATTATTCTTTTTCTATAGTAACAAGAATAATCAGTGACTCTTACCTGAGGATCTCGAGATGAATCGCTCCAGGGCGGCTATGCGCCCCATTAACCTTTGCACAACCTTTACATTGTCTACTACCGTGACGTCCTCGATAACTTTGATTTTATCGGGGTTCATCTCGATTCCTCGATTGGATACCATGAAGACAAGAAAATTGTCTGAGCCGATCCCGAACGCACATTTTTCTGGGTTGAGCTTCACGTTGTACCTTTTCAGTATACGAAAGTTTCCTGCAAATGCTTCAAATGGTCCTCTACTCGCAGGGACTTAACCAACGTGTCATCACTATAAACTTCCATTGATTTTCCTATTTTTTCTTCGAATATCCGGTTTACTAGGCGTTGATAAGTTGCACCAACATTTTTTAGTCCTAATGGCATTGCATTATAACAGTAGGTGCCGTACTTAGTGATAAACACGTCTTTTCTTTCGGGTTCATCTGTATTTGGTTGTACTCGGAGTAGGCATCGAGAAAATTGAGAATCTCGTGGCCGTCCATGGCATCGATCAATTGATATTAGGCAAAGGAAAAGAATCCTTAGGACATGCTTTATTCAGGTCTTTGTAATCTACACACATTCTAAGTTTATTTCCCTTCTTAGGGACTACCACTACGTTCGCTAACCATTCAAGATACTTTACTTCCCGAATGGATCCTATTTTGAGAAGTTTGGTTACCTCGTCTTTGACGAAGGCATGCTTGACCTCGAACTGGGGCCTTCTTGTTTGCTTCACTGGATAGAATTTTGGATCTAGGATTAGTTTGTGAGTGGAGATTTCTGGCGGGATCCCTGTCATATCGAGATGGGACCAAGCAAAGAAATTCATGTTAGCTTTGAGGAATTGAATAAGTTTTTCCCTGAGCCGGGGGGCTAGCCCCGTGCCTAGGTATACCTTTCGTTTGGGCTGATGTTCAGTCAATGTGATTTGTTCTAACTCTTCGACCGTCAACTTTGTGGCATCGGAATCATCGGGGATTATGAAAGATCGAGGGACCCTGTAATCATCATCCTCTTCAGTCCCCTGTTTTTTGGTTGGGTCGAGGCCGTTGTCTGTGGTTGCTATTTGGCCTCCTGTTTTCCCTTTGAATCCGATCCTTTTGATGAGAGTGCCTATATTTGTATCACTTCGTCGACTGCAAACATTTCTTTGATGGTAGGTTGCTCCCCGTAGACCGTTTTGACTCCCTATGGTGTCGGGAACTTAAGAACCTGGTGAAAGGTCGAGGTTACTGCCCTCATGTTATGGATCCATGGCCTTCCAAATAGGGCGTTATATCTCATCTCACCCTCGATCACATGGAATTTTGTTTCTTGGATGGTCCCGACCACGTTTACTGGCAAAGTATTTCACCTTTGGTGGTTTCGCATGCCATGTTGAAGCTGTTAAGTACTCGGGCCGCGGGACAACTTGATCCTTTAGGCCGAGCTTATTTACGACCCTCGATCGAATAATGTTGGCCGAGCTACCTGGATGTATCAAAACATGTTTAACTTGAGTTTTATTCATAAGAACAGATATTACCAATGCATCATTGTGGGGTTGTAAGATCCCCTCTGCATCTTCGTCATTGAAAGACAAGATCCCTTCCGGTACATAATCCCGAGTTCACTTTTCCCTTGTGATTGACACCTTGATGTGCTTAAATACAGGTCCCTGAGGAATATCGACCCTTCCAACAATCATGTGGATTACGTGTTGTGGATCCTCTTGCTCATTCTGCCTGTTTGAATATCTGTTCCTAAAGTGGTTCTTAGCCCGATCTCTTAAGAATTCTCGAAGATGCCCCTCGTTGAACAACTGGGCTACCTCCTCCCTCAGTTGTCTGCAATCTTCTATTCTATGGTCTTGGGTGCCATGATACTTGCACATTTGATTAGGATTTCTCTAGGCCAGATCAGTCTGCAGAGGTCGAGGCCACCTAGTGTCTTTGATGCGCCCGATAGCTGACACGATAGCTGACGCATCAACATTGAAGTTGTATTCCGATAGCCGCAGTGCTTCTTTGGGATCCACATTCCTGTGGAAACCACTCTTACTCATGAGACCTCGAGAGCTCTGACCTCGATCATTTGTTCTATCAACTCGAACGTGGTTGCATCCAGGCTCGTTGTTTCTTTGATCTCTACTGTATGGGTGGTAACGATCCCTGTTTGACCATGGCTCCTGGTCAATATCCCTTTTAACTCTATCGATGGACCTGATAGGATGAACGGACCCGGAAGGAGTTCCCAACTGGCCGTATTCGACCCTAATATTTGACTGATACCGATTATGCACAATGGCCCAGGTGACAGCTGGGTATTCGATCAAGTTCTACTTTAACTGTTGTAAGGCCACTGAGCTTCATACGTTTAATCCTTGAGTGAAGGCGTGAACAACCCAATCATCGGCAACCGGTGGTAGTTCCATGCGTTCCATCTGGAACCGATACATAAACTCTCTGAGCATCTCGTTATCTTTCTGCTTCACTTTGAAGAGGTCCGACTTCCTAGTCTCGACCTTTATGGCTCCAGCATGTTCTTTAACGAAGGAATCTGTGAGCATGGCAAAAAAATCAATGGAGTTGGGTGGAAAATTATGGTACCATATCATCGCTCCCTTTGATAAGGTCTCCCCGAATTTCTTAAACAATACGGACTCGATCTCATCGTCCTCCAGGTCGTTCCCCTTAATTGCGCATGTGTAAGAAGTGACATGCTCGTTGTGGTCGGTCGTTCCATTATACTTGGGAATTTATGGCATGCAGAACTTCTTGGGAATGGGTTTAGGAGACTCGTTCGGGGGGGAGGGCTTTTTCACGAACTTCTTTGAATCCAAACCCTTCAAGATTGGTGGTGCCCCTGAAATTTGATCGACTCTGGAGTTATATGTTTCTACCTTCTTGTCATTCACTTCGATCTTCTTCTCCCCTGATTCAACCTGCTTTGTCAGCTCCTCGAGCCTCTTCATGATAGCGGGATCGGTCCTTGATTCATTTCTGTTTGATCTTCTTGGCACCGATTCTACCATATGAACAACTTCCTGCGATGGTTCGGGCTCAACCCTTCTTGGTGCACGGTTCTGGTTTCGGAGTTGTGCTATTGCAGCTTGTTGAGCCTGTGACATTTTGAATATCACTCGAAGGCTGATCCCGCCTTCTTTGCCGCCGTGTGTATTCTGACCGGCTGATCGAACATATCTGCGGACGCTATTCTCGGGGTCGACGGCCAGGTTTGCATTAATGGCACAATGAGAACTAACGTTGATTGGGTCTACGATTGGGACTCCAATGAAGTCAACTGGAGGTATTTCATTCCCTGGGGAGGCTACGTTGTCGTTCTCGCCGTGAAAACCAAGGCCATTGTCTATGTGTGTAGGTGCTGCTTGAGAGTTTGACATGCTGATCCTAGAATCAAAGACACTCACAAGAACAAGTATAAAATAGTGTGTGTTACGAAAATTAGCACCAGACAATCACTATTATCCTTAGCCCCACGGTGGACGCCAAACTGTTTACGCTAAAAACAGATAACAACTAAATTTATATGTGATTTTAAGGGTATGTGATTTCACTTGGTACAAAATGATAAAATACGTATATTGATATTAGAAATTAACTGTAAATAAAAGTAAAGCAAACCAAAGGTAACGTGCGGCTTTGACCCTCGAGCTAGATCGCCCTCGAACCAAACTGATATGCTATTGGAAAATATGAACTGAGCAACAGAGTATTGAAAGCTTAAAAGAAAAATGTAGCATATTGTTTTGAATAGTGTTAATCTAATGTGTTTACAGATGATTAGACCCTCCTTTATATAGTAGTGGAGTTCTACTTATGGTACAATTCTAAATACAGTAAGAAATCCCATGATTGGCTAATTAACCGGCCTCGACTTGATACATTCCGAGATTTCTGCCGTGGTCCTCGTCCAATCGCGGATATCTTGGCGTTATGTTATTTGGCTCAGCATGCTTCCCTCAATCTTGCTCGATCTCTATCCCGCGCGGTCTCGATCTTGGCTGATCTCGATCTCGATCGGTCCCTGAGTCACAAGCTTGGTAATCTAACTTCGTGTTATAGTCCGATATGACATGGGGTCGAACCTTGGCCTGCCGCCCCGGTCTCAATTAATCATATAAAAAGGACAAGCCCGATTTCGACGTATACAAAAACATATCGTAGAATCGGTTTGGAAAATATTAAGAGATTTTCATCATTCTATTATTTGCCTGAATCAAGGTAGGAGAAAGTGTTTGTGGTACTAATTAAAGAGTTTCGCAATATAATCCTTCAACCTAACAATGGTCAATGGAAACACTGCTTAATCTTTTCACATCTGCCAAAAGACTTTCCACCTTAAATATTGAAGAAAATGGTAACAATATGATGAACTTGAGAAAAAGAGGAAAAATCCTCCCTCGTGCCATCTTACAGTTGACTCTTGTGGAGGAAATCAGTCACTCTCTTGGCGGTGCTCTAGTTAAAAATAATAAAATGATAAGGTGTAACATTCAGCCGATCATTATATAATAAAGGTATAATTCAGAGATAGAGATGAAAATTATTACACATCATGTTATAAAGTTGACTTAAGATAAAATTAATATGTCAAGTAAACATCAAAGAAACTTGCCAAAAACGCAGCTAGCTAACTATAACTTGTTAGGACAGCTATCTATGGACTATGGATATGAATATATTATTTTTCTTGGAGGGAAAGGAATTGAATAAAAATGTTTAGTTATTAAATTAAAAAAAGCTACAAAATCAATAATTTAGACTTAACAAGAAACATGGATTATTTTAGTTTCATCACTTGGTACAATCTATTAGCCACTAAAAACAAAGAATCCCATCCAATTCTTGCTTCCAAAAGGTAAAACTTATATCTTTATATATCTTCCTAACTTCCAATTCCCTTTATTATTTAAACTCCCTTTTACCATTACCAACATTCTCCATCTTTCTCTATTCCTAGATTTGTTGATTGAAACAGAGACAAATGAAGCCAATATTTACAAGTGATAATACAATTCAAAGTTGTTCTAAGCTCGGCATGCATAATAAAGATTCACACTCAATTTCCAAGTTGAAGCCAAAAATACGAATAATTCATATAATTGCTCCACAGATTATTAAAACCGACGTTGAAAATTTTCGCGAGCTTGTACAAAGGCTCACTGGAAAGCATGCTGCAGAAGGTAAAGGAAGCAACAAGAAAAAAAGATTTCATACAAAAAAAGAGTTGATAAATTCTCAAAGGAAAATGGAAGAAGAAAGTGAAGAGAAAAATTATAGAGCTGAGAATTCGTCGAATGAATTTTGGAATAGATATGGAATAGATGAGGGATTCATTCAAAACTTTGGCGAATTTCCTTTCAAGTCTACTCAGATTAATATGTTTGGTGAGACTGAGATGCCCCTTTGCTAGACAAATTATTAAGTAGAAGACTTTTTGTGAATTTGTTCTTGACAATGATTTTCAAAATTCTGACAATCTAAACCAAATGGTGTGCAGAAAATTGGGTGCGTATTAATTTTATTTTTTAGTTTTGTTGGATTTGGATTGAAGGGGATAGAAGGGAAGGGTGATTGACTTTTTTTTCCATATATTTCTTTGTAATTATTTGACTCCTATTAATTCTATTTTGCTGCTTAATCTTTCCTATACCCATAGGCTTTTCATGTGATATTAATTAGTCTGCCTGTTTACCCTTTTTTCAATTGTTATCTTTCTCTAAATAATATTGAAATTTCTTGTTGAATTCTATAAATAAGGCTGGGCACCTTTAAATCTTCTTAATTTTTTTCCTTTAATGTTAGGGATTCTTCCATGAACAAGGGTTTAGGTTGCTTTTATCTATTTAAAAACAATCATATCGTTTACTTTTAGTAAACAAGTATTAGCACCCGTGCGGTCTATATTAAAGCAAATTAAACTTGAAAAATTATTATTTAGCTTATTTTAGAACATTCGATTATATTTAAACAAATTTTCAATTGTCATTATGTTTTTCAATAATATAGCTAATGTTAAAATCTCCATGATATTAATTGAACCGAATCATGTGACCTTCGAATAACTTTTTTTGTTTTTTTTTCTTTTTTTTTTCTAATTATATTATCCATTGTTATTTATCTATATCAACGCCACACAAGAGGGAGATGATTTGTGTGGTGACCAATTTTTGCGTGCAGTAGTTATAGAAGTACCAGGTTCTTTTATGTGTTCCAACTCCTACATTTTACGGAATAATAATTGCAGAAACTAAAGGAACACATCAATTTTACGTGGAAAACACCTGGCTCAAAAGGTGAAAAAATCACGACCTACTTTCCGGTAGGATTTTCCCAAACTCTTCACTAAATCAATGAACCAAACAACATTTACAAAATAAACTCTTTTGTAAACCTAATGACTAACTCTAATCTCCTTGTGGCAAACTAGCCTCTAGCTATTTGCGACAAGCTTCAAGTTAACTCTAACTTGACTACTCAGTACCTATTACAATTGCTTCTAAATAAAGCTGAAAGATACACTTTGTAATCACCTACTACAAATAAACTAGACTAAAAGACAACAGATGGAACTGGTTCTTCTAGCTGGTTCAAGTAGCTTCAGTGTCGCACTCTCCAATTGTGCTCGAACTGCTTGCCAAATTTCTTCACGAATTTTTCTCTCAATTCTTGATAAATTTCTGCTTTTGTGCGTCTCCCTACAATAAGAACATTCTGCAATATATATAGGATTTAGTAGATAAGGAATTAACTAGAATCCTAATGCTACTCTTCCTTGGTAAAAGAGTTCTAGTCAAACTCAACTCCTCAAATCCTTCCTTATCTTAGATTCTGTTCTTATTGAGTAAGGAGTCCTTCTCCTTATCATTTTGCAATCTTTTCGATCGGAAATATCTCTTATTTTCCAGATTTCATTTATCTCCTGCATGTGCACCTCACGTGCCTTTAACTCTGCCTGTGTCTATGTCTCCAGTGATGGACCTGGTTCATCTCTGAGTTCCTTTGTCAATCTTCAAACTATTCTCTTTCATGGGCCAACAAATTCCCCCTTTTTGATGATGACAAACTCTGTGCTTAGTCCTGTAACCAACTTAATCCAATATTAACACATTTTAGAGTATTGAGCATTTATCATAAAAGAACTATGGTCATTAGGTTATAAATATCACTGTTCAAAGCACAACCATTTCCCCCTCTTTTGGCATCATCGAAAAGTTACAAAAAGATGTGTGAATCCCAGATAGTTAAAATCACTCATGGCCATTGGGGCAACTGCAAATACATTCATGGATTAATCATCAATAATTGTCACGACCCAATTTCGGAGTCGTGATGGCTCCTGTCATGGAACCAGGCAAGCCGCCCTTTTTAACTAAGCTAAATTTAATTTCAGTAAAAATGCGATTTTTAAACGAATTTATTAATAATACTAAGAGTCTGAAGTTTAAAAATAATATTTGAAAAGCAAAAATTTAAAATCTCTAACCCCGGATCCGGTGTCACTCAGTCATGAGCTACTATAACATAAAGCAAAAGAAAAGGAGAAATGGACAATATTGTCTCAAAATAAAGAACAACAGGTAGAATAAGAAAGAGAAGACGAGGTCGCGATCGCCAGCTGCTACCTCGACAACTCCAAGGAAAACTCTGACAGCTGCTCAATATCCACTACCCGGTCCCGGTGTACCTAGATCTGCACACAAGGTGCAGGGGGTAACGTGAGTACACCAACTCAGAAGTAACGAACCCAAACTATGGGCTGAGAAGTAGTGACGGAAAAAACCTCAAAATTATACAATAAACCATATACAAAATTTAGACATGCTAACATCTTATCAGGATGAGTAAATATGTCAAGTATGCCAGTATACTCTACATGCCATCATAAAATATATGTATGAAACCAGTGTGGATATGCACATAGTGCTAACAACCCTCACACAACAGTCCACTCAGTACCGTATATGGCTCTCAGGCCCAGGGAAAAGTCCATCCCGGAATGTACATAATCATTGGTGACCGTAGTCACTCCGTACTGAGGAAAAAGGCCAATCCAGCCCCATGGAGAAAGTCCATCTCCAGATTACAACACTCGAATAAGATCCATGTCTAGGGACGATCTATCCCTCACATAACATTCACTTCGGACACAATCCATGCCCAGGAAAATCCATCCCTCAACATCAATGCGCTCACTGGGGGTGTAAAGACTCCGGAGGGGCCCTAGTGGCCCAAGCGCCATATCAAGCCAATGAAGGCATGATTTAATATCGTTGTGGTGTGCAGTCCGATCTCATAACTGTCTCAATAACAGGCTCTCGGCCTCACTCAGTAATTACTCTTCGGTCTCACTCACATGGATCATAGATGCATCCATCAGCCCGAAACAATGATCAGTATGCACATAATTAAAAACAATGAGACTGAGATATGAAGTGATATGATATAACATGACTGAGTATATGAAATCAAATAATCACAAAATGAGACAGTAATATATGACCACTCGGGTCTCAGCATTTTCGACGTGAAGCCTTAATATATATAACTTATCATGATTTCCACCATGTTAGCATTATTCACATTAATAGAAGCACATATATCATCAGGGAATAATCACTAAGCGGTGCCATGGGATAAGCCAGGCCATAATTACTCGGTGCACGCCCGCACGCCCGTCACTTGGCAAGTGCGTCACCTCAACAATAGTGATATATCATTTAGCTCAGGGTTTCGAACCCTCAGAACCAAGTTTGGAAACGTTACTTACCTCAAAACCGGCTAAAATACTATTCCGCAGTGCCTTTGCCTCTAAATCCGGCCTCTGAGTTCTCCAAATCTACCATGTTCAGATTCTTATCATCAAATTATGCTTAAGGAATAAATTCCAATTGAAATTAAAAACTCGAAATTGTCCAAAATCCGACCCCCAGGAACCTGACAAATTTTATACCAAAATGTTCTTCATCATCTGACGAGTCCGTACATATAAAGAACGCTAAAATCGGAGTTCATTTGACTTCTCAAATCGACCCCTAAAAGTCTCAAAATCTCAATCCCTAAGCCCACCTTTTTCTACCGATTTTCATGAATTAAACACTGCGATTATGTTCCTTAATCACCTATAATCGAGTTTTAAGGTCTAAAATACTTACCTCTATGAAGAACACTGATTTTCCCTCTTCAAAATCGCCTCAAGAGATTCTTCCCGTTCAAAGATGGTGTTAAAAGGTTTAATGATCGCGGGGGGTTTTAATTTATACTTTCTACCTAGGGGTTCTGCACCTGCGGCCCATGTGTTGCACCTGCGAGACCGCACCTGCGGTAAAAACAACCGCACCTGCGACTTTTCATTAAACGGTCCAACTCCACACCTACGACTCACATTCCGCTTCTGTGGGCCCGCACCTGCGATCAAACATCCGCAGGTGCGGAAAACAACAGAGAAATCACACCAGCAACTGTTTGATGCAAATTCCAACTCCGAACTTCCCTTTAACCATCCGAAATCAATCCCGAGCCCCTCGAGACCCCTACCAAATATACCAACATATCATATATGATCATTCAACTTAGTTGCACTCCCGAAACACTAAAAATAACATCAAAACACCAAAATCACATCAAATTCAAGCCTACGAACTTTGAAATTTCTAAAATCCTCCAACGATGCCAAAACTATCCAAAACAACTTCGATTGACCTAAAATTTTGTAGACATATCCAAAATGACATTACGAACCTGTTTCAACTTTTGAAATTTCATTCCGACCCCGATAGCCTATTTTCCACTGCCGACCGAAAATCAACAAAAACTAACTTTCGCCAGTTCAAGCCTAATTCTACACCGGTCCTCACAAAAATATTCTGAACACACTCCTAAGTCCCAAATCACCTAACGAAGCTATCCGAGCCATAAAATCCGCATTCCGAGGTCGTTTACCAATAAGTCAACTCTCTGTTGACTTTTCCAACTCTAAGGCTATTTTTAAGGACTAAGTGGCTAAACTCTCACTACAACCATTTCGATTTCAAGCCTACCAACTCTAACACATCAATAATAGTATAACCAACCTATGAAAAGGCAATAACAACAATAATAATACAATTTCTACGGGACGACCGGCCGGGTCGTTACAATAATCAACTAAGAATTCAAACTATCAAAGAAATATAGACAATGAATAAGAACAAAAGCAGCAAACTTCATTGATAGAGAGAACATGATTCTACCACAATCCACAAAATTAAATAAAAACAGTTAAAAGATGAGCAACAAAAAAAATCCCGAATCTGGGTCACTGAAAGTTCTAGGCAGGGGTAAGAAATTAAGGCTTGGAAGAACTACGGACTTGGTTCTTTTTCACTTTGATGGACCAGGTCCATGTCATCCACTTTAACAGCCTCAATAGGCTCAACAACCTTTTCTTTACCTTTTTTCACTCTTTTCTTCTTACTCTCCTCTAAAGCTCTATTCAACTTGTTCGCACTTTGCTTTAACTTGCTCCTTGTAGTTCTTCCTCTAGGAAGAGAAATATCAGAAGTCTTAGAAGAAACAACTTTCCTTTTCTTGTTGACTCTTGCTGTACCAGGGGTTGTAGCCTTAGGAGTTCGTTTCTTCTTAGGTTTGTAACTGTCACCTATCTTTTTCAGCAGATCCGCCAGTGTTTCTTCAACATATGAACGAGGTTCATCTGCTTGCATTCCAAGATTCACTAGTCCTTCAGCGGCTTCTCCTGATCCACTTCCCACTGCGTTCTTTCTACTTTCTTCCTCCTTCTCTGGCTCAGCTCCACAAATAGCCATTCTAACAGATTCAGAGTTGGGTGAAGAATCAGCCACTTCTTTCCCTTTTCCTCTTCTCATTACTCCGTACTCCCTCACTCTCCTTTTCTTTTTCTATTTTATTTTTACCGCTTCTCCTTGTCTCAGGCATTTCCAACTCTACCACATACCCAACCAGTATGAACCCATTTTCTAATTTTTCAGCGACCTCAGAAGAAGATTGTGGTACAGAAGTTACCTGTTCAAAATCGGAAGATCCAGTTTCTTCCCCCTCTGTCGCCGACTTTAAAGAGTCATCGAAAATTTGGGAATGGGTCTTTAAGGGAGGGGATGGATTGAATGAAATTTTAGTTTTGAATAGACGGTTAAGGCTTCCCTAGAATCTAGGTATTTTAATTTGGTGAGGATTCTTGTTGAAACGGAACTGGTTCAAAGTCAATTTGATAGGCTTTTGAAGATTTTGGGCTTGAGTAGGACTCTGCTCATGATTTAAATATTAGTATTTCAAATTGTGCAAAGTGTAGAACACATACCTCGCTATTCAGATGAACCAACACCGATGAACCAGGTTCTTCACTAAGAATGCTCTTGATCATGTCTTAATTTTCCAAAGTAGAGAAAATTTCATTAGAGATGTGAGTCATATTAACGCATGGCACATGAGTATACTTTTTACAGTATGAGACTGAGCAAACATTAATCTAGTCATTTACACAAACTCCAGATTTTCTAGCCAAAAATACATTTTTTTTTATTTTTCATTTTCTTTCATGTACATTCTGAACTGGTTCATTAGGCGATCTTAATCATCCCTAACTCTAACCTGTTCCTTTCAAAATGCTCTCTACTTAGTGCTTTAGTAAAGATGTCAGCAATTTGTCTATCGGTAGCACAAAATTCAATAGAGATCATTCCCTTCTCATAGTTGTCTCTTAAGAAATGGTGTCTAACATCTACGTGCTTTGTTCTATTATGATGATCGGGGTTCTTCGTCATACTAATAGCACTAGATTTATCACAGAATATAGGTATGCATCTAACCTCAATACCAAAATCCATCAATTCTTGTTTAATCCATAATAACTGAGAACAACATGAGGCTGCAGCCACATACTCAGCCTCAACAGTAGATAGAGCTACTGAATTCTGTTTCTTAGTAGCCCAAGACACAATACATGAGCCCAAAAAGTGTGCCATACCCGAGGTGCTCTTTCTATCTACCAAAAGCCTGCATAGTCAGCATCAAAATATCCCACAAGATCAAAATTACTACCATTAAGATACCAAAGACAGAGGTCTGTGGAGCCTTTAAGGTATCTCAAGATTCTCCACTGCAGTTAAGTGTAATTTTTTTGGATTAGCTTGAAATCTTGCACAAAGCCCTACGCTGAAGACAATGTCAGGTCTACTGGCAGTAAGATACAACAATGAACCAATCATTCCTCTATACAACTTTTGATCGACAGATGAACCAGGTTCATCTACATCTAATTTTGTGGCTGTTGCAATAGGAGCTTGTACAAAGGCTCACTGGGAAGCATGCTGCAGAAGGTAAAGGAAGAAACAAGAAAAAAAGATGTCACACAAAAAAAGAGTTGATAAATTCTCAAAGGAAAATGGATGAAGAAAGTAAAGAGAAAAATTATAGAGCTGAGAATTCATCGAATGGATTTTGGAGTAGGTATGGAATAGATGAGGGATTCATTCAAAACTTTAGCGAATTTCCTGTGTTTCCTTTCAAGTCTACTCAGATTAATATGTTTGGTGAGACTGAAATGCCCCTTTGCTAGACAAATTATTAAGTAGAAGACTTTTTGTGAATTTGTTCTTGGCAATGATTTTCAAATTTTTCTGACAGTCTAAACCAAATGCTGTGCAGAAAATTGGGTGCGTATTAATTTTATTTTTCTGTTTTGTTGGATTTGGATTGAAGGGGATAGGAGGGAAGGGTGATTGACTTTCTTTTTCCATATATTTCTTTGTAATTATTTGACTCCTATTAATTCTATTTTGCTGCTTAATTTTTCCTATACCCATAGGCTTTTCATGTGATATTAATTAGTCTGCCTGTTTACCCTTTTTTCAATTGTTATCTTTCTCTAAATAATATTGAAAGTTCTTGTTGAATTCTATAAATAAGGTCGGGCACCTTTAAATCTTCTTAATTCTTTTCCTTTACTAATATATATATATATATATATATATATATATATATATATATATATATATATATATAT
>MDKI01091473.1:0-11638 GCA_005239505.1 Nicotiana paniculata
ATAATATAATTATTAAAAAATTTATAACTGGGTCCCACTTTGGCGACCAAAGTTGGTCGCTAAATTTAATATTTCTTTGACCAAGCAAGTCTGACCAGTTCGGTCAACATTTTGACCACATTATCGACCAAAAAATGACCAATTTTGGTCACTAATTTATTTACAATTATTTTTTAATTATTTTATCCAATTTAGCGACCAACTTTGGTCGCTTTTTTTGATAGACCAATTTTTGTCGCAAATTTTTGATCACTTTTTACAGGATTTTTAGTAGTACTAGGATTGTTTCGCCTTAATAATTTATTAATTAATTTAACCAAGAATTAATATATTTTTTGGTCAAACAAACATAAATCAACGCTCAAGAAGATCTATATTTAAAGTTGAGTTTGACTTTAACATAAGTGTCATGACTAGGTAAGATATTTTTATCATCTTACATTACATATGATTTTGAAAACTTACTCATGACACTTATGTTAGCATTCTCTCAAGAGCACATACCTAGTCAAATATGACAAAAGTTTCGGTCTCACAATACATCTTCCTTATCATCACGTATATGGCAGGTTTATGCATTGGGCTCTCCTTTTTTCTCTAAGAACATTTTATGTTTGCATTTTAAATTAATGAAAGATTCTCATAAGAATCAATCATCTAGTACTGCTTTTATTTGGTATGTAGGTAATATCGCCAATGCGTATCACCACACTAAACAAAGTTTTCTTGTAGACATAAGGACCATTAAATGTTTTGGATTTAAAAAAATTCCTCCAAAATTTCCTGTCATTTTATTGCATTTTTGTTTCTGATTCCACGGAATCATCTCCGAAATCTTTTTGACGTTTTAAGAGAAAAAGGATCGATTTTCTTTATTTTTTAACGTCTAATAATCTAAGCTCTCTTTTTTTCTTTCCAAATTCATTTCTTTAAAATTGGATTTGATAATAGATTATTCCTCTTTATTATTGTAGGATTCAACTCGTCAATTGCCCATGCTTACGAAGTAAGTGCGTTGCAATGTTCTAATTCAATTCACAGTTTACAATGCAAGGTGAAGGATGACTGTATACCGACATGCATAGAGAAATACTTTAAAATATTTCTCTTTTGTATGATCGATTGATGAGCTTGAAATACTAGATATGAATAAAGTTGAGTGAATTAATGAATTTATAATGGGTTATGCGATTGTCCTCTTCACTTATTGAACAACAACAATGTAGGGAATGATAATAAAAGGAAAATTTTCACAAATAACCATAATAGAAGACTTTGTTACAGTTGGCTGACTCACAAAACTAATTTATACTCACCAACCAAAAAAAGAATTGTGATTGAGGAGATAAAATGAGATTGCTACCTATTGACCCCCCTGCCATTGTAGTAGACTGTTCCAAACTTTCCATTTGCGAGTTGCGCAGTGGACAATCTTGGTTATAGCTATAGCAATACCCTACTTCAGTAGTAGCTTACGCTTACCAAGCCTAATCTACAAAAATAGGGCTACAACAAGCAATCTATCCTCGGTAGCAAGTCTTCAAAGCATAAAAAACCCATTTAGCATACAATGGTGAGCTGTTGTGACGCTTTATTTTTTATTATTCCTTAGGGTTCTTATTTTTTTTTTCTTTATTGCAAAATGGGTCTGTTAGATTTATTGTTATTTTTGGCTAATTGATGATTGGAGTTTGTTCTTGATGATATTTGGAAGTTATGTTTTAAATTTAAGCTCATTTGGAGTAGATTTAGATATTAAATCGTATATTGGATTGTTAAAATTCGAAGAACAAATTTTTGTTTTTGGGCAATTTGCACTTTAGGCCTATTTGGCCTTAAGCGCATGAAAACATAGGTTGCACTTCAGACCTTTTGACCTTAAATGCATCTGAAGTGCAATATTTCACTTCAAAATTATTGGCCTTAAGTATAAGAAAACGTTTGTTGCACTTCAGATCTTTTGGCCTTAAGTGCATCTGAAGCGCAATTTTTCACTTCAGACTTATTCGCCTTAAGTATATGAAATCATTTGTTGCACTTCAGACATATTTGAACTTAAATGCATCTGAAGTGCAATTTGTCACTTCAGATTTATTGGTCTCAAGTGTTGGGAAACGTTTGTTGCACTTCAGACCTTTTGGCCTTAGGGGTCGTTTGGAGGGTTAGTGATGCAAGCATTAGTTATGCAGATATTATTTCTTATCTATTGTTTGGCGTGGTGTATTAAAATTATAATGCATTGCATAATTTTTAAGAATAGTTATTTATAAAAATGCCCTCCATATTCTCTAGCTTTAAGGGACTTTAAGGATAAATTTGTCTTTAACCATACTAATGCATGCATTAGTAGCCTTGGTATTACTAATGCCATGGTTTTCTATGCATTACTTAAGATAACACCAAATATAATGTATAACTGATGCAAGTATTAGTTATACACATGTTGAAACAATATACCAAACAAGGTATTAGTAATGCATAAAGTTACTGCTTGCATTATTTTTTCTAATACCTCATACAAAACGACCCCGTAAGTGCATCTAAAATGCAACTTTTTACTTCAGACTTATTGGCCTTAAGTGTATAAAACCATTGGTTGCCCTTCAAACCTTGTGGCCTTAAGTGCATCCGAAGTGCAACTTTTTTACTTCAAACTAATTCTTTTTTAACTTCAGACCCGATAAGTTTGAAGTTGATCGTAAAGTGGGTAGGTTTACAATATTTTTTGTGCAAAGTGGGTATATGTTCTATTGTGATGCCAAAACCGGTTATAGATGCAAAAGCTCATACAAAAAGGGACAACCGACATGAAAATTACTTGTAAAAATAGTACGAGCTAGTCAATTTTCGGACTAATCATTCAAAAATAGCCAGCATTTGTAAAGTCATTGAAAAATAGCCACTATTTTGCTGCAACAGGGACCGGTCCAGCATAATATGCTGGAGATCGATGCACCTATGTATGAACTTCCACTAGCATGTTATGCTGGAACTCAAACACGCGGAGAGTTTCAGCATAATATACTGGAGATTGGAGCACCTGTGTATGAACTTCCAACATATTATACTGGACCGGTATATTTTACTGAAACTCCTGTATATTATGCTGGAGTTCTAGTATACTTATGTATTTTTTGGATTTTGAACAGTGTTTTCGTTCAAATTTATCTTTACATGAAAAGTGACAAAATTTCGGTTACTTTTGAAACTGTGGCTATTTTTAAATGACCACTTGTAAATCTGGCTATTTTTGAATTTCTCCCAAATTACTTCAATAGTTTGCCATTTGGGCTGGCCCAGAACGAGGCATCTTGCCATTAGGGCTGACCTAAAACACATAGACGAAGCCCAAACACTGCACGGCCCAACGTATTTTGCTCGTTTGGAACGCATTTGTTCTTACAAATCAAGCAGTTAACGGAACCGAAGCCGGTGCGGGGAGTTCAGGTGCCGGCAATACATAGGGATTCGGGACCTCAAAAACATAACCAGTAGTCCCTACCAAGTCAGGATGGTGCTGTTTTTTGGAATTGTTCGTCCTCCTCCCCATAAACTTTTCTCTATCGCCCGCTCCACCGGCCAATTTTCCTTCACCAATAACAACAATTCACTGTTGGTATCAAGGAAAGGGTATTCTCAATTCAAACGGGTCCTCACAGCTTCTATTCATTCTAGTAAGTCTTTATATTCTCAATTCTGGTTAATTTTCAATAACTCCTTGAGCGTTTTTTTTTTTTTTTTTACTGATCTTCTATTAAGAGAAGGAGACAAAGGGAATTTTTTTCACTCAAATTGAGATGTAATTATAACTGAATTGCATTAATAAGATTCTTCTCACTCGACACTAAAAAAGTTTTAATCACGTTACAGGTACTGTAAGTTCTCAAACTGGAGCTGAGGTATCTACAGACAAATCTGAAATAATATTTATAGGAACAGGAACAAGTGAAGGAATTCCACGTGTGAGCTGCCTCACTAACCCCTTGAAGACATGCCCTGTAAGCCTGCAAAAACTACTCAGTGCTTATGTGGCATCTTAGAGGTTTAAAAGTATTTGCTGAATTTAAATAAGTGGTTGATTTTGGATGAACTTCTTAATGTCCTATTACAGGTGTGCACAAAAGCTAATGAACCGGGTAACAGAAATAGGAGACTGAACACCGGCATCCTCATTCGTCACACCAGGCCCTCTGGAAACTGTAACATCCTTATCGATGTTGGCAAGTATGTCAAAGAGACTTTAAAGTACAATAGTTAGGAATGGTGATTGAGATCAATTTTGAATCATGATAGCTTGTAAATGCTTTAGTGTTTCAATGGTTTTTCCATTTTGAGATAATTCATAATATTATTCTTGATGTTAAATGTGGAATTTAGTCATGTTAGCACTTTAACTTTACGTCCTATGCTTTTTCTAGGAGTTGTTTATCCTTTCAGAGATTTATACATTAGTAGAAAGTATATGAACTTCTAGTACTTCTTAATCTTACTCTATTATTAATTTTATTTTGTATAATATTGGCCTCGGATGAGTTTATATGGTGTAACATGGTTAGTGAGGATGCATATTGCGGGGCCTAACTTGTTTGGGACTGAGGCTTAGTTGTTGTTGTTGTTGTTGATGATGTTTAATTTGGAGTGGAGGTAGTGTTATGAATTAAGTTGTTCAGTCAACTTGGTCAACCTTGATTCAACTACATGCTTACATAGCATCATCTTGTCTAACCCTAAAGTTATCCGGAAAAATAGATAAAATTGTGGGAAAAACAAAAATCTATTGATTCTGAGTGTTATTGTCTAAGAGCAGTTTCTCTTTGTGCAATCCAGGTTCTTCTACCATAGTGCTCTGAGATGGTTTCCTGCTTATGGGTAAGTCTCTTGCACTTGGCCTCATCTATTACTTTGTGACTGTATGTGATGACTGATATTATCTTTGTTAAGTGGATAAGCTTCATCTGCTACTATATGGAACAACAAAAGAATCTTCTTGTTTAAAGGGTTAAGGCTACATGTGTCAACCTCCTAGATTCCAGTCTTGGGTGACTCATTCTTCTGCTTTTTGTTAGGAGTACTTCATTTTGGACCTTGTTGGGAAAGTAGATCGGTAGGATCTTTATAGCAGAAGCTTTAACCTTAGAACCTACACATGTTATAGATAATTGTGATTATCTTGATGCTGCTCTGTGTCTCCACATAGACAGTTCTATTCCTAACCACATCAACGGATCAGCATGTCATAAATTCCGCTCAATCAGTTACCATAAACTATGGTTCTTTTGTTGAATCTGTCATTATTCTTGAGTGATGTCTTTGAGTGATGACACAGTTTGCTTCTTCTAGCATATCAATATGGAATGTTACTGCCTTTTGGCTCAATATGTTTCAATTAAAAGGTTTATAACACTCTTATAAGATTTCATATCTAGTTCTTTTGCTTATCAAGGGGAAAAAAGGAATGTCGCAAAATAACTCTTATTGTTCCCTGCCATGAAAGAAAACCTTGTAGCTAGGATGACTTTGTATATCGCATTTGCTAATGGAAGTGCTAAAAAATTTTTGCCTATGAACCCTTCTCATGTCATTCTTCTATCACTATTGCTTATGATATTGATAGAATCTTTTCATGACCTATTGTGTGCCTGACGAGTACATGCGAGCATTAGTAGGTGATGCTGGAAACAATGTGATAGTGCTATTATTTCATTTGCTTAGTATTTCATATAGAACAAAATGTCTATTTCGTCCTAAGTATATCATGGAAGGACTTATAAATTTGTGATGGTGAACCTGATTGCATATATAAACAACGGTATAAGCTTGTTTCAAGATATAGTTTGAAGAGCATTTTGGACTCGCTGAGTTAACTTGTCTAGACAACAGAATTTCAGTATTATTCTTCTAGATTAATTGTTTCCAACTGCTGCTTCCTTTCATTTATTGAATACTCTGATAGTATTAACTTTTCTGCCTTCTAATGAAAGAAAAAGAATGTTCATAACTTTTTGCTTATGATCTGTATGCCTTACTCGTGACTAGTTCTTCTGTGTCAGGATAAGAACAGTTGACGCGGTCATTATAACTCATTCTCATGCCGATGCAATTGGAGGTCTCTGATAAAATCACTTGTGATGCTTAGTGCAATGTGGATATGTTTTTTACTGTACATTCCCTGCATAACCCCCTCCCCAAGGTCCTCCTTTCTCTATATCTATGCAAACTGCACACGCTCCAATAAATGAAGATAATTATTGTGCAGGTTTGGATGATCTTCGAGATTGGACTAACAATGTCCAACCCACCATTCCTATTTACGTGGCCAGTCGTGATTTTGAGGTCCGAGTTCTTCTGAAATTCATAAGATGCAGTTCTTGATTTCTATTGTTATACAATGAACATTTGTGCTACTAAATGATAATGCATCTTTACATTGTTAGCAGCCCTCAGTTAGCTGAGTGATTATGGAATTGAATTCATTCATCCTTTATCATTTTCTTGATAACTAATACCTTGATCATGTGTTGTTTACTGTGTACAAGCAAGCAAATTAGAGCCGTGCAAGATCAAGGAAACTCATATAATATACAGAGAACTTCTCCTGAAGGTTCTATATATATATGACTAGATTGGAAAAATGCACAATGATATATAGTTATTCATGTACTAGTTGAAATTGTTCAAACTACTTAAAGATAGGTTGTAGGGACTGTGCAACAAACATTAAATGCTGGATCACCCAGGGCTGTGGTGAAATGGATAGGATCCCTCCACCCTTAGTCAGAGGTCTCAGGAGGGTCGAGCCCTGGGAATGGAAAAATCCTTGTAGGGAGTGCTCCCCCCTTAATGGGCCATACGTGGCACAAATCCAAATCAGTCTGGCCCCAATCGGTTACCAGACATCGGGTGGAAAACCAAAAAAAAATAAAAAAAGTTAATGCTGGACGGCTTATCTGTTTGCTGGAAAGATATTTTTTCCAGCTACTGGATAGAATTTCTCAAAAGTTAATACATTTTACTTAACGTTCGCCAGTAGAGTCTGCCACTCTGAGATAGTGACATGCTTGAGTTGATGTAACTTGCTTCAGAAATTGTTATTTTTATTAGCTCAGAATGTGCACAATTTTCTTTCATTAGGTGATGAAGAAAACCCATTATTATTTGGTAGATAAAAGTGGTATCATACCGGGAGCTGCAGTCTCAGAGTTGCAATTTAACATCATTAAGGAAGATCCATTCATTGTACATGATATTGAGGTTGGGGCTCTTTACTTTTACTCTACTAGTTGATTTAGTTGTATTCACTAATACTTTTACTCTAATAGCATCCCTTTTTATTTGTACTAAACCATTTTGCTCATAGTAAGTTGAAATTGTTAGTTATCATGGTAATGGTTTCGATTGGGTTTCCCTAGCAGATAATTCCTTTGCCAGTGTGGCATGGCTCTGGTTATCGTTCTTTAGGCTTTCGATTTGGGGATACCTGTTATATCAGGTAAACCTTATTCTCTTTCTTTGAAGTTTTTAGCAGCAGGCAGCAATATTAGCCGCTAATGTTTTCCTTCTCCGTACCCTGGCCTGGCTTTCCTAGTGATGTAAGCGATATACCAGAAGAAACTTACCCACTTCTAAAGGACTGTGAACTCCTTATCATGGTTGGTCTTTCTCTCTCTTCCTTTGAACTCTGCTTTACTTTAGCCAGCAATTGGTTAAGGATAAATTCTAAACTAACTAAGCAATGTCTCCTGACATTTTTAGGATGCTTTGCGGCCGGATAGATCTTCCTCCACACATTTTGGACTTCCAAGGGTGAGCCCTAATCTTTTGTATCCTTTTCTTTTCTGGGGACAGTGGTAACTAGAGATTTTAACAGTTGAATGATTACATTTCTTGTCATTGACATTTCCACGATAACATTTGAAGGCTCTGGAGGAAGTGCGGAAAATCAAACCAAAACGAACACTTTTCACTGGTATGTTTGCTCTCTCTGTTTCTATTTCATTTTTCTTTTTTAAGTTTTCGGTAGATATGTACTTGTATGTTGGCTCTTTCTTTTTCTATTTTACTTTTATCTTTTTAACTGCTGGTCCTTCGTATATGATAGGATTCATTTCCTTCTGCTTGTGGATTTTAGGCCTTACTTATCTTCTAATACTGGAGTTTTGGAATGTCTTTGAGAATTATTTTTATTATGCTATGGTTATATAAATTACTTGATGAATGACTAATAATAATATTGTAATTGATTCTTGATGCACATTAAGAACTTCATAGCTAACGAGTGCCTGTTTTAATACCATGTGTAGGCATGATGCATCTTATGGATCATGAAGTAGTAAATGAAAGGCTACTGAAACTGAGAGAGACTGAAGGTATTGATGTGCAGCTTAGCTACGATGGGCTTCGAGTGCCAGTGAGCATGTAGGCTTTCAGGTCTTACTCGACAAACCTGGCTATTCTTTCTGAATAAATTGATCATTCAGGAATTTGCATCACAATTTTTGGGGCTGATGTGAAGTCTCACGAATTCATGCCTATGACTATGAATATACATATTTTAGTTTCAATGGTGTGGCAGCACGACAGTTGGCCTTTGCTTACCAAAACAATAAATTGGAGATGTTATTTGTAGTGAAAGGCTGATCTAGGATTTTTAAGTCTAGCGGGAGCAAAATACAATTGCATCCAACGGTTGCAGACTGCAAACTCAATACGAATATATATTTTTTGAATCCCTTCATATTTTTTTTGTGTTTCTTTTATTCCTCAGCATTCAACATCTTTCTTTTCCCAATTGTTGGTATTTTTAACTATATTTCAGTAGCCTGGGTGTCTTGTTTAGTATTGATGGAAGGGTTGTACCTAAAGTTGCAGATTTTGGAATTATCAAATCTTGGTCATTTGAAACGCGAATACGACTTTAACATAACTTGAAAATTGAAAAGAGAGGAATATATAGAAAATCGGAGGTGAAGAAAAGCACGAAAGGAGTAGATAACGAGGTGTGGTTTAGTGGTCAATAAAATAAGGTGATAGGCATGATGTTTCAAGTTCAAATTTCTATGGAGGTAAAAAATACTACAAGGTATTTTCTTTTCATATGTTCAAGTTTTGATTGAACAGAGTTATTTAGTCCTGTACTGATAGAATATACTAGCAAGTATCATGTGGAACTAATTAAGGTGCTCGTTTATTACAAAAAATTAATATTAGAAAAACAAATGGAGGGTGTGGAAAGCTCAAAATGAGCAGCCAGGGCAAATGACAATTTTTCTTATCTCTAAATACGACAACTTGGAGTCAGCATCTTGGACGGAATTATTGAGTATTGGTACTTCTTTTCAATAAGCATGGGCTGCAAAGTGGTCAACTTGAGGGTCTGTTTGTTCAAAGGCAGGTCTAGAATTTTAATTTTATGGGTTCAAGGTTTTAGCAATGAATTCATTGTCATATTTATTATTTATTGTAAATTTAATGATTTTTACAAATAAATTTATATTTCGCGTAAGTATTGGGTTCAGTTGAACCCGGTAAATGTAGGTTTGCATATATAGGCCCCTGTGTGCGCCAACTTCATCCTCATTCTGGCGTGTAACAGGTAAAAGCTTTTCTGTTCTTTTATGTCCCGCTCTCTACCTAAAATGATGCAGTACGTAACCTTATTTCAAACTTCATACATTTTTACTAATAGATTGTAGAGCCGTGGAATCAGCCCATTAATAATTGTTTTAGGGTAGCATGCCTATATCACGTCTCTAGGGGTGCGATTCTTTCCCCGATCCTGCGTGAATACGGGATACTTTGTACACGATAAAATATCAGAAGGTAACTTAAGATGGTTTAATCAAAGGTGCGAAACGATGAAGTGAATTATTTAAACAGGGACCAGGTAAGCTTATAATCACATGGAAGAAAATTTTCAAATTTCAATACTTACAATTTCTTGTAATCCATGCAAACCAAATAAAATATGATATACAACAACAGAAGAAAAACATTTATACTGGTTATATGAAATAGTTGAAATTATATTTTCATCATGTTATTACTAGGTTTGCTTAAGGTTCAACATTTGCTATCAGTCTATATTCTGTCAAGAATTATACACTACTAAAAAATGTTTAATGCTTGAGAATCTAACTTTATTTATTATTTCCTCCATTACAATTTATGTGAACCGACAATAAATTTAAAAAAATGAAGACTTTTGAAATTTGTAGTCCTAAACAAATAAAAAGGGGTCCAGAGTATTTGTGTGATTATAAAATCTTCTCATTTAAGGTAGAATTGGAAGTTTAATCTAAATTATTTCCAAATTTAGAAAGGGTCATTCTTTTTGAAACAGACAAAAAAAAAGATTCAAGAAAGAGTATTGGACTATAAAATACTTAAATAAAATGACATAAATAGTGAGAATTAATTTAGTCAATTCCTACTAGTTCAGGATTGAAAGTTATTTCTCATCAGAGAAGTGTTTTATTAAACTTAATTTAAAACAATTAAAAATTTATTTTTGCTTAACCAAAAAAGGGAAAAAGGAGAAGGAGGGCTAAGCCGAGACAAAGACAGACTATACGGACGCAATTTGCATGAGGTTTGAAAATGGGAATACGGCACGGCCCACGCGCTGCCACGTGTACTGTAAAGTCCGCTCATTAGTCCACATCATCGGACCCTCCCTTTTCCACAGTTTCCTCTCTTAGATTAACTAATTTTGTGTTGAAAGTCATCTCACTGCATTGCTTTCATTTCACCCATAGCACCGTCTGCAATTTCCTTTTATCATCACCCACGCGCTTTCATATTTTATTTTATTTTATTTTCCGGATCGTTTATACGTATATCAATTAATTTTACGGGACACATATTATCTTTCATCATCATAAACATAAATAAAAACGAATTCAGTATTTTAATGCGACGACCGACGGGGTCATGACCAAGGGCGTATCGAGCTCTTTGGAGTCGGGTTCGAGCGAACCCGGTACTTTCGACGCGGAACACAAATTTATATATAAAAATTTACTAAAATTATAATATAAGGAGTTCAATATTAAAAATCTTAAAGGTGGAACCCATAAAATTTAAATTCTGGATCCGACTCACCCGTATTCTACTCAATAAGTATCCCCTAAAGGTTTTTTCTATTCAGAGTGCCAAGTAATTTAAATTAAAAAATTTCAAGGTATACACATATACATATACAGGATTTCTACCAAAGTTTAGGGGTTTTAGTGACCCCGCAAGGTTACACATAGATCTGTCTCTGAGTACCATATAACTCTATCCACCAAAACTTAGACGGATATTGGAAGAAATTTGAATTTTATTTTCTTTTTTTATTACCAAACTCTCGTATGTTTACAACTTTTACATAAATAGGTTTAAAGTATACCTTAAGTTTGAAAAGTAGCTGATATTATCGTCTCTGTGTTAAAACTAGAAAATCAGAAGAACTGTTAGAAGAAGCAGAAAATATATAAACGATAAGAAATATTCCGAGTCCACAATTTCCTTGTGTCCTTAAGGAATTTTAACCCCCTCACAAGTTGCCAAGGTAATGGATTAAATCCTCCCAGGATGAAACGGAATAACCTTCCTGCAACAGTGACAATACAAACTGCAGGATACCAACAAACTCAAA
>MDKI01154983.1:0-10116 GCA_005239505.1 Nicotiana paniculata
TATTTCATAGCTTCTTTATTCTTTTTTCTTAGTAGTCAATGTTTAGCCTAAAAGCTTCTTATTAACTTTAACAACTTCTTTTTTATTAGTAGTTCCTTTTTATGTTAGTGATCAATAAGCCTTTGATTTTCTTAATGCATGGTTCTTTCCAAAGGTAGTTTTTGTGTGAATGGGGTGATTCTTCCCAACGATGGATGGCGTGACAACCTTCTTAAGGGATTCAGTCCGGTTTTTATGTTTAGGCAAGAAAAATAGTAATAATGAATAAGTGA
Source organism: Nicotiana paniculata (assembly GCA_005239505.1). Lineage (NCBI taxonomy): Eukaryota > Viridiplantae > Streptophyta > Magnoliopsida > Solanales > Solanaceae > Nicotiana > Nicotiana paniculata. The sequence goes on from MDKI01154983.1 coordinate 273, forward strand.
GTGAAGCATGTTTCATTTGGTACCAATAGACTTAACTACATGTTTATGATTAAAAACAAGTTCTTGGAATGAAATAGCTCTAGTTAGTGACCTATTGACTCTTGTGTTGACTTAGGCAATCATCGAGTGGTTCAGTTGAACCATCAGTGATTTTCAATCTTGAATATGCTTGTTGTGGGCCCTCGAATCTATCCTCTTTAACGATCCACCTGTGTGAGAAGTGATATGTTTTGTTGCAAGTCCAAGTACCTGTGTGAATGGTCTAGAACTTCCCCGAATGTGTTTCTAGGCAAAATTTTAAGTTTTGCTTGGCTAGAGAACTTATTGTAGGCTCTCCTTGATCCATTTTGAAAATTTCCACGGCCCACCAATGATGTTATCCCTTGTAAACTCTTTTGAGCCTAAAACCTTTCTCATTTGATAACCATGTTACAAGCCTTTATCTATTTTGTAGTGACCTTCTCTTGGAACCCGAGCTTTCCTTAACACTCATGAGAAACAATTGGCTAAAACATAGGTTTAGGGGATAGACGAGGAGTTTGAAAGTGGTATCAAGGTACAAAAAGAGAAAAGAAATGAAGAAAAATAAAGGCAAAGAAAAAGAAATAAAATGAATATCATGACCAAGAAAGAGTGATGTCAAGTCTCTCTAGTTTCCCTAAGGAAAAATAAAATGCCTCAAAAGTCAACAAAGAATGAGCCAAAAAGAGAAAATGAAATGCTTAAGGAAAGATGAACCCTCTCTATTCCAATATTTCCTACCCTAGTCCAAAAGCCTTCATTACATTCCGAAAAATCCCTACGTGATTTCAACACGAATGAACTTACATTAGTGGTGATTTACACGAGGGCAAGCATATGGTACTTAGAGTCGTACTTGTGACATTCTTTTGAGAGAGATGAGCGAACTTTTCACAAATCCTTGAATTGAGTGCTACAATCTTAAGTGATATATGCTAATGGAGAGTAGAGAAGGAGGAGTTTGGGATCCACAATGACCTACATGAAAGAGCGAACTTCCTTGATGAGTAAAGTAAACTCTTGATGCTCAAGTGTCACATGAGAACCATATGTGCTTAAAATTTAAAATCATTGCCTTGTTGATAATTCATAAGTGTTGTGAGTAATTGTTGGTCCCAATTAATGTGAGTTTGAGTAACCTTAGATTAGCTAGAATAGATCTTATCTTATGGAGGTGGGAATTGTCTTATTTGCTTGAGGACAACCAAAAGCTTAAGTTTGTGGGAGTTGATAAGTGGGGATTTTGACTACTTATTAACGCATTTTGGCTTTTGTTTTAGTCCAAAAATGTTTAAAGATATCCCCAAAAACTGATGAAATATGCTTACTTGCAGGAGTATTGGAAAATAAGCTACTATGATGAAATACAACTCAAGAAGGAGTGATCTGAACAAGGACAAAAATCAGGCACAAAAACTCAAGTACGGACCGCAGAATTCTATCTGCAGCCGCAGAATGTGAAGGAAAGTCACCAGAGCTCCAGTGCAAAGTGCGGACTGCACAATAATTATGTGGCCGCAGAAGCCAAAGTTCAGAGAGATTAATTTCAAGCCCAACAAGAAATGCGACCGCACCATAATTTTGTCGCCGCAGAAATCAACTATGCGGCCGCACTTAGAAAATGTGTGGTCCACAGAAGAGCCCAGTTCGGCCGCACCCAAGATTTTACGGTTCGCAAAACTTAAGAGATGCGGCCGCAATCCAGAATTGTGCGGCCACATAATCAACTCCTTTCAAGAGCTGAAGAGAAGTGCAGACCGCACACAGAATTGTGCGGCCGCAGAACCTCCAAAAGGATATTTTTGTCCGAAAATTCCAGTTTTGTATAAATAGACTTCTTTCACGAAATTAGGTCAAGTTTTGAATATTGAAAAAGTCTGTAGCCGTTTTTCTTTATCCTTTTAGGAAACTTTAGCTTATATTGGTGATTTAACATTGGATTTTCATCTTTTAAACTTGCAATTTGAGTTTTATCATCTTTTCTTCTTTATTTTCTTCAATACCCAATATGAGTAGCTAGATTTTTAGCTAGGGTAGTGACCCAACCCTAGTGTGTAAACCTAATGGGTGTTTGATTTAGGACATGTTTATGGTTGGGTGGTTATTATTTAGTCTTGTTCTTGCTTTAGTTGTAGAATTAATGGTTGAAAATATTAGTTCATGCCTATTTGACTTGGTCTCTACTTGAGAAAGAGAGACTTAGTCTAGGAAAACTTGGCTAACAAGAATTTGGGATGAAATCAAGAGATTGATATTTCCAATTAAAGAGTTGAACCTAGAGATAATAGGACCCGACTTGAGCAATTTATCAACTGTTTTGTACAATACCCATTTGGACTTGAGAAAGCCAAATTGGGAAAAACCACTCTCTTATCGAGAGATATTGAGTGGGTAATTGTGTGTTGATAGCGATAATACACCCCAACTAATACAATATACTCTAAAGTTTACAACCCGTTAGACAAACATGTAGGTGACGGTCATAGCCCTAGGCTTTTTTACATATTTGAAAACAACAACAAAAATAATATTCTCTTATTTTATATTTTAGAATTGCAAGCCTTAGTGTAATTTAAGAAGTAAAAACAAAACAACTATTTGTGGAAGTGCAACCAAGATATTTCACGTGCTTTATCCAAATATATATCACTAATTCTAACTCAGCTCTCTGTGGATTCGATCCCGACTCCGTGTTGGGTATTATTATTGCAATCGACCGTTTCACAACCCCGAATAGAAGTGTGACTTGGACGAGATCAACCACCACTATCAGAAACACGTAGATCTGCACACGAAATGCATAGTTTAGTATGTGTACAATCATCCATATGTACTCAATAAATAGCAATCTTGACCTCGGAGAAAACAATGGTGAGGTTGACAAAGTCGGATGCTCACTTTCAACAGCCAACAATATCAATAATATTAGAATAATGGCATAAAGGAAAAATTTCTCAAATAATAACAGGCTCAACTCTAACACAATAAGAGGAGAAATAGGTATGCTTTTAAGGAATATCAGTCAAAGCATCAACTTTTTCACAGAAATAACTTAAAAAGAGATTTATCAAGGTAAACCATGATTTTCAAGCTCTAAACATCAAGTAGAGACATTAATATCAATAGCATAAGGAAAATACAACTTTATGCATGCATGTCAAATATACATTCCAAATCAACAATATCACAGTTAATCATCAAGTATACACAATCTCAGAATATTCATAGTAACTGGTACAAGGAGTCCTCAATCATACTCTCAACACTATCATAGTGCCTGGTACAATGCCTCCAAATCATACTCTCAGCACTCTCATGGTGCCTCGTATAATGCCCTGAATTATCACACACACACAGAGCATCGCACGAATGCCTGCATAAGCTCCTCACTAAGCACATATTGTGTGTCTGCACTCACATGGCCCAAAGTAACATGGGTTATTACCTAACAACGAAGATGCGGATCCTAGCCCAAGTGCTAATCAGATCAAAGTTAACAATAAATTTCACTCAGCCTAATTTGACACTTTGACGAAAGCGTCACTGCATAATCAATATCAACAAGGCTTTATGGCCCAAGATCAGTCATCAATCCGCTCATTATGGATCATGGACCAAAATCAATTATCAATCTCTTCAAGTTTCAATATGCCAATATCTTACAATACTATAATCAAAATACCGCACGAAATATACCAATGTACCAAAACTTCACTCAAAGTCATGCCACACAAACAAGGTCGCTAACAACAAGTGACATAACATATAAAGAGTGCATAGAGATAGAGATATAATATCATGAATAAAAATTATGATTATGCTTATGGAAAATAGCTCAACATACCAAAAATAGACCTATCATGTCTCAAACAGATAAGTAGATAACCTAGAAATGATTACTACTATGGATAACGGCTCACGTAGTCATACAAGTGAAGAAAATACGGTATCAAAGAAGCATGATCACGAAACCAGGCATATAATAGCATAAGATCTATCTGGATCATGAATAACTACGGTGCACGCATATACATTAGCCCCAACATATAACAAGTATCATAGCCAATGGGAAATATCCTCAATCTAAACCTAAGCAAGATACTTACCTCATTCGGGCTAGTCGTTAACCTCAAATCACGTCAAAATCTTGCTCTAGCCCTTCAATCATGTAAATCTAGGACAAACATCATTCAAGTAAGTCAACAATGCTATAGAAAGAAATCACAATCCATAAAGCTTCGATCTTTAAAGAATTCCCAAAAAGACAATAAAAGTCAACCCAAGCTCGCATAGCTGAAATCCAAAACCAATACCAAAATTTTCGATGACCCATAACCTGCCGAATCCAAATATATAATTATTTTCCAAAATGGAGTCCAAATCAGTCTCAAATTTCCAAAATACACTCTATTGAAGTGTATACACAAATCCAAAATTTCCTTTTATCTTCAAATCTTCTCTTCTCGTAATCTAGGGCTAAAAATAAGAAAGAATGGAATAAATCCCGAAAATGGCAACACATATACTCTACCAAGTAGTAGTATTTGTGAGCACGGCCCAAGCCTCGCGTTCGCGAAGCACAAATCAGCCTTGCCCAGAAATACAATATCGGGAACGCATGAACACCATCGGAACACGATGACCAATTGGCCAGCCTCCCGTGAACGCGAGCATTCCATTGCGAACATGAAGGAATAGACCCCTAACCAAATACTTTCTCTTCGCAAACGCATCCCCTCACTCGCGAACGTGGAGCATCTATCCTCAACTCCGCTCAATCGCGACTGCTATCTCGTGGACATGAAGAAAAGAAATCCAGTGACCAAAATTACACTATGCGAATTTGACCCACTGATCGCAAAAGTGAAGTACATCTGAAATACCAGAAGATCGGTTATGCAAATCAAAGGAAAATGGTTCAAAACTACTCTTGGATCATACCCGAGCCCCTCAGAACCCCTTCCAATCATAAAATAAGTCCAAATACAATCCAAAAGCTGAAAGCACTAGAAATGACATCAAGACCAAGAATCGAAGATCAAAATCCTTCTCTTAACTTTTAAACCTTCAAGCTTCGTCGAACTCGTCCGAATCACTCTTACACACTCTAGATCACCAAAAAACTTTGCACACAAGTTTTAATCAACTTAATGAACCTAATCAAGGTCTCAAAACCACAATAAGAGTCGATAACTCCAAAGTCAACTTCCGGTCAAACCTATGAACTCTCTAATTTTTCAAATGGCCAACTTTCGGCAAATAGGGCCAAAAAATTCTAAGAACATTCAAATTCAAACCAAATATATGCTCAAGTCCAAAAACACCACACAAACCTTTGAAACCATCAAATCCCGATTTCGAGGTCGTTTACTCAAAAGTCAAATGTTGCTCGGCTCTTCCATCTTAAAGCTTTCGATTGAGAATTACTCTTCCATATCAAATCGGAACCTCTCGAAAGCAAACCAACTATACACGCAAGTCATAATGCATCATATGAAATTACTCAAAGTCTCAAACCGCCGAACAAAATGCTAAAACTCAAAATGACTGGTCGGGTTGTTGCATTCTCCCACTTAAACATACATTTGTCCTCTAATGTACCTAGAGTCGTTACAAAGTTTCCAAAATCACTGTATAACTCATCATACACATGCTCATGAGTGATCTCACGTCACCTCAATCCATATAATTCAATTAGCACAATCCTGACTGAAGATTCTTCCTTCCACCTTAGCTTACAATTCTTAGAACCAAATTCCAACTTCCAGAACTCCCTCTAAGATCCGATTCTTATATATATACATTGGGTCTGTCTCAAAAATCTTTAGCAAACCATCCAAAGATATATCCACACGACATTTCACATAACTCATATGCCCATAATAAGATTGTTCGACCATAATAGCTGCTCATTACCAAATCTGGTATAGGTAATATACCTCACATCAAATAAAACCTTGACACAAACTTTTACAATAATGCTAATGATGAAAGAAATAGGAAGAAACTCATAGCCACCCATCAAATCAGTAAGTCGCAGAATTCTCTCGCCCAATAAGAGTTGTTGCCAAATTCTAAGTTGATTAGTGACATTTACTTCCAACATACCTTATACAAATTCGATTGTACTGATTCCAGGTCCAATTACCTCGTTACACCCAGTACAAGCTGCTCGGTCAAGGCCACATCAAATACCGTCAGGGACCTCATACGACACGATCCGTGTGGTGACAAGCAACTGCTCTAATATTATCAATAATGGAAATATAACCATAAGGGAATTATCCAACAACTTTAACAGATACAATACTAAGAGCATAATGATATGAATCCATCCCACAAAGGAGAAATAAAAACACAAAACGAGCACAGGGAATCGTATCCAGCATAACCCCGTTGCGGTATGAAACCCGATAGATACATAATACTATTGCGGCATGTAACCCAATCCAAACATAACAATTCCCATGGGAATACCCATCGAGTCATAATGATCATACTCACTAAACACATCTGTATCGACAACAAGCACGTAAAGTGCATAAACATAACCATAGGGAGACAGATAGCGTAATGCGCTACAAAAAAGTCCTAGCATGACTAAGGTGCAATAAACAAATTAACAACTCGAGAATCATCTCAATTATATATTGCCACACGTCCTAAATAGAACCACAACACGCGTGTGAATAATCAGGTAACCTCACAACCCATCATAGCATATGAGAGTAACATATGGAATAGATCAAGGCATGAATAAGATCTATTATGCCCGATGACACATCCATAGATAAATGTTGTGTTGAATAAACAAATCCAATTTAGTGTGGAATACATATTCTTATTATGCCGACCAATGGACCTTCAAACCGATTCAGATCATCCTAAAATAGGTCAATAGCCTTCCAAAGACTTATACAATCGACTGTCAAATCCTGAATACACTTCCACAGTCCGCAACCAGAGGGATAGTCCACCTCTGAAAAATAAAATCTCTAAACCGCGAGAGTACCAGAATCTCCATACCTGATCTCTAACTCTCTCACTTAAATGACTAACACATCACACATACAGACTCACCCTATGAGAGATACTCCCTAACCTTCCGCACCAAGTAGTGAAACCTGAACTTCAATGGCTACCAACCATGCAATTTCTGTAGTACTAGCCAAGCATCCGTAAGTCAATACACAATGGATCTTCCACAATACACACCCTTATAAGGCACTACAAGATAGTGTTACCATACTCTTAAACATCTGAAATCCCTCAAGTTGCCTAGAACTCATAACATTCCTTTCAAAACTGCACCGCAACCTTATCCATCCAATCGGAAATCTATGTAGCTCATTACATCTATCATGCTAATATGCGAAAATACGAAAATTCTATTACCAACGCTGAATCACGAATAGGATACACACTCCATCGACCAGAAACCTTACACTTAACTCAATTCAAGAGTAAAATCACAATATGCAACAAAAATTCTATTCTTTTAGAAGACACTAATCATAAGTCATGGTCAAAATCGCAAACCTATACACACAGACTGCCAAAACTAAAAGTATTACCACTAAAACACCTGAGGATGTCACATGTTTGTTCTTCGTGATCGCGTGGTCAGATCCGCGACCGCATAGAATTAGGGTGTTGGGAATCGCGTTCACGACGAAGCTTTCACGTTCACGGAAGAGGATTGATCAGGTGGTGAACTTTGTTCTTCGCGATCGCGAAAGACTTTACACGATCGCAAAAGGTAAAAACCTGGGAATGTTTAAAATCTCATTTTGAGGGTTAGAGTTATTATATCATATTTTGAGTTAGAGAACGGCTTTATGGCGATTTTGGAGAGGATTTTCATGATTTGGATAGGGGTAAGTATTTTTGACTCAGATTTATTATTATTTTATGATTCCATCTTTGTTTTCAGCATTTAGTTGGGGGAATTAAAGTGAAGAAATGAGAGTTTTTAGTAAATACTTCCTAAAGTGAAAAATTGAGGATTTGAAGGTCGAATTGAGGTCGGAATTGGATGAAATTGGTATGGTTGAACTCGTAATTAAATGAGTATTTAGAATTTGTGAGTTTGACCGGGTTCCAAGATGCGAGCTCGAGGTTGACTTTTTGATTTTGATAAAGATCAAAACTTTATTGTTTGAAGTTGTTTTCTATGGTATTATTTGATAATATTAAGTTGTTTGTGGCTAGATTAGAGTCGTTTGGAGACTGATTCGCGTGGGAAGGGCTTGTTGAAGTATTGATTTGTGCGTTTTGAGGTAACTAACTTTTTTAAACTTGGAATTGAGAGTATTTATCTATTGGAACCGTGTTATTTGTGATGTGTTGGGAGTGAGGCACATACTAGGTGTGGGGTGTGTGGGCGTACACCGGGGAAATTATGATCCTGGTTGACTTTTGTACTAGTTGCTATCGTGTTTTGTTTTATCCATATTTTCCTACTGTTGGATTAATTGAGCCATGATTCATGTTAGAAAGCATATTTAGGCTATATGGTTATTTGATTAGAACCCGATGAGGTTATTTCTGTTGTTTTGGGTTATCTGATTTAACTGTAGTTATACATCCAGTCATAATTCTTCCTTGGCATATCATGTCTTAGTCTCTGCTCATTATTCATTGTTACATCGCATGTTATCATTGTTTTCCCATATGTGGTGTTGTTGGGGCGAGTGATATGAGATCATGAACTTTCGAGATTTGAAAGGTTGATGCGGGTGGGCCTTAGAACCGTGTTGAGAGTGTTATTAAGGACCGGGCTGCACGCCGCAACAGGCTATATTGGCTTTATTATTATCTGGATCAAGCTACACGCCCAACATGTATTATTGGCTTTGATTAGAACGTGGGGAGGATCCACCCGTCCGGAGTCTGACATACCAGCAATGATCCCATGCACAGTGATATATACATGTGCTTTGGTGAGGGGAATTGATTCCAGACACCCATACAGTGGTGAGTGATTGCACGTATGTGATGAAGTGGGCATTCGAGACAGACAACTTAAGATGTTAAGAGTGAGAGTATCTTGGGATACCACCGAGAAATCATTCATTTGGCATGCATACCTGATATGTAGGCATAGAGATGTGTCTTTCCTCATGTTATTTGTAACTGACATGTTATTATCAGTGTTGAGACTTAATTATTATACTTGAAAGCATGTCTAAATTCCTGTAATATGAACGAGAAGATTTTTATAATTACTTGGAGTTACTTATTGTTATTGTCATCATTATATCCGTGTTGTCGTTTGTATTAGTTTTGACTGACTTCTTTTGAGCTCGTCACCACTTTCATCCCAACGTCAATCCTGTTACTTATTGAGTACATGGGGTCAGTTGTACTCATACTACACTCTGCACTTCCTGTGCAGATCCAGGTACATCTGGACGTGGTGATTGATAGAGTCGTGCTAGTACCAGTACTTGGAGACTTCAAGGTAACTGCTATGACTCTGCATACCTTGACTTTCTTTCTTTTATTTTCCCTTATTACTGTTCTATTGTCCAGACAGTTGTACTAGGGATTTGGTTTGTATTTTGATACTCAGTAGTGCTTATATACTCGTTGACACTAGATTTTAGGGAAAAAATGTAGTAGTTTTGTTATTGTTTTTATCATAAAATTATATTATTTCCGTTGTTAAGTATATTAAACCATGTTTATTCAAATGCTTAGTTTTTGTGTGATTGTTGGCTTGCCTAGCAAGTAGTGTTAGGCGTCGTCGTGAATCCGATGAGAGTTGGATCGTGAAAACTATGCTATAAATTTGTCGGAGAACTTATATATATATATATAT